>MCJB01050316.1:0-29896 GCA_002018475.1 Nicotiana obtusifolia
TTTTTTTTTTTTTTTTTTCAACTTCCGTGTCACAACTCATTTGACTTCAAAACTTAACGTATGATTATCATCCTATTTAAATACCTCAAAAAAAACAAATACCTTCTTACCATGTTAGCAACCTTACGGTACGACAACGCACGAACACACAAGGTGTAACACCTGTCTCCACATTGGATCAAGAACAGGATCAGACGGATCAAAAACCGCTAATTCATATAGAGCCATCGAACCGGCGCAACCAACAACCAAAGTTGTATGCATTATATGAACAGAAAGCAACCGACCAGGATCATTCAATACAACGGTATGAACACGATACCAAGGCAAACCCATGGAACCATAAAGAAAATATGTTGTTAGTGGTTAAGAGTATTTGGGAGTGGATTTTAACTCTAGGTTGGGCTGCTCTCTCTAGCACAAGCAATGCCCTGGGCCTCGAGTCCCTTGGGAAATTTGAAGTGTCGAGGGATTCAAAGGGGGCATCGACCTCGAGTAGAATTTCCTTCTTAGCCCTTAATTCATTGACACTTTTATTTCTTTAGGAGTTTAGGTTTAATGAAAACAAAATATTTTCAATGTAAATTATTTGCCATGTATAACTACCACATTAGTATAGTTTCCCATAACATTTATTTATTGATATTTTCTTGTTCTAGTCGTTTGTTTATATTTCATACATGATTGTATATATTGAATACATGGAGTATGTGTCTAATGACTTTCTTTCTCTTTTGGGCATATACACTCCTTTGGGCCTGCCGAGTTCTTAAGGAACTAAGGCCCAAGTCCCTGCCTTATAGCATTTTTCTGGAGAGTCCAGAGGCAGCTATAGTCGTATCTCTCTATTGCTAGGCCTGCCTTCTTGAGGCCCAATCACCAGAGCCCAGTCCTCTTTCCCTCATTTTTGTTATTGTTCATTGCTCCCTTAATCTAGTTTACTGCTTCATTACTATTATATACTACTATGTTGCTTTGTTATATTTTTTGTTGTCATGTATTTAACACTTATATATTAGAACACATGCTTTATCTTCATGCTTTAATATCATATGAAACATAAGCTTTAAATAATATAGGATATAAAAGGAATTAGTTAGTAATAAATCTTCATTTCGCTAATTATAATCTGCCTTTTCTCATTTCTCACTTGCCTTCAAGGTTCACTTTCTTACAAATTCCTTTTAGAGCTATATGAACATCATCCCTAAATCAACAGTTTTTCATGACTTAACCTCATTGTACAAGCCTTATAAAATATGGACTACTTTCAAAACTCTTTTAGCATATCTCTAGACCCTTTTATAAGTTCGCATCCCTCTTAAGTCGTATATACCCTCCCTTAGATATATATAGTAAGTCGTACTTTTAATAGTAATCAAGCATAATACAAATATACGATCCCTTAAAATTAGTCTAACTCCTATGGAGCTACCTTAGTTAGATTTTAAACGGTGCCTAACACCTTTCCTTAGAAGAACAAGAACTCTTACCAATAATCTCACCGGTTAGCAGACCAATAAAAACATAACTTAAAAATTAAATAGGTACCCTAGTACGCTTTTAAATATTAGGTGGTGACTCTCTTTTACCAACATCAAAGAAACCACAAGTTGAATCTTGTTTTGTCTTGTGCAAAATAGAGTGCAACAGTTGGTCACACTGAATATGCACAGAGAACTATCAAACCAGCTTACTTTAGCCTAGTAACAGCAGCAACCAGCTCAAGAAGGAACAAATTTCTAACCGCAGAGACATTTTTGATCTTTTAAGACTTAAACAGGCTAAAGAACTTAACAAACCTCTTGGTGTTTTTTAAAAAGAAGAATTGCAGAGAGGTTTTTTAACTACTCTAGCTGCTGTTCTCTTTTTGGTCCAAGTTTTTTTCTAAGGGGTGGAAGATGTATCTATCTAGTGTGTCTAAAAGTGAGAAAAAATCTCTCCTTTTGTAAGGGAGGAAGAAATACATTTATCATGAAAAGTCTGTCCTTTTAGCCAAATTTTTCACCAAAATCTGTCCAAAGAGAAAGGAAAGGACTGTCCTTCTTCATTAAATTCAGACTCAAGCTATGAAGTAGAACGTACGTTCTAGCAACCCCAACAGTAAAAAGCAAACCACTTTGTACTCTTCAATAGGTTTTCCTCAATTAGCCTTGTTTCATCTGTCCAATTCTAAATTAACTAAATCAAACATAATTAATTAATTGTTTTAACTAAATCAAAACTACAAGACAAGCTCAAACAACTGGTCGAACAATTAAACTGTCAATTGCTGAGAATAGATAAGGGAACAATTGCCACGAGACCAAGAGATACCCCAACATGCTCGTCTCCTAATTCACTAAACTAATTCTAGCAAACAACTAATAACCAAACGAATGATCAAAAAACTAATTAACTAGGTAAAGAAAATTAAACAAAAAGAATCAAACAAAGAGAATGAGACACATATTCTACTTCTAGAATAGAAATTAAGAAAGAGAAAAAAAAATTATATTTTACCAAAATACACTCAAGTTATCATAGCGTGATGGAACAATCACGAGAACAAGCCCGACTATAAAACACACCTTTCTTAATGATGGAAATTGTAGCTTCAAACTTCGGCGAACTAGAAACGACATAATTTCAAGACAAAATTTATGACGTTTCAAACCCCTTTCCTGGCAGTTGGCCCTTATATTGCACTTTTGGCCACTTTCTCTTCCAAACTGGCCCAATTTTACCAAATTAAAAGGAGAAGTGGTCTAAATCATTGAACTCCTAACCAATTAATGTAAAATGCACATAAAATTAAAACATTTTGGCCTTTTGTGAATCAAAGATGCAAAAAATAGGCATTTACAATCATAAGGAAGATTATTATGATGATAGAGTCCAACAAATTTTAATTTACAAGAGGTCGGGGATAATACTAACCTTGACTTTCAATGACAATGTGGATACTCCTAATGATGATCATATCAAAGAATTTGCTTAACAATGAGACAATGAAGCTCGAAATCAAGTAAACATTCTTTAGTATAGCCACAAGGTAACTCTGCTTATAGAGGATTTTTTCTTTTTCTTTTTTCTTTTTTTGGCTAGAATTTGAACCCTGATCGATAGTTGTACCAACTTGATTGACCACTAAACCACACCCTCAAGTACCAACATCCGACCCTTTACTTCTAGAAGAGTTGTACTACATGCCAAACTAGCTAGGCACAAATCGTGAGCTATGTGGTACAGAAATCACTAATTTCTTTTTTGTAGCAGTGGGTTTGAACAGATAAACATGGAATATTCACTTAGAAACACTCTCTTCGAAAACTTGCATGCTTGAATATAGCAAAATCTCTCCACACAGTATTCTATCCTTGGAACTAGTATCGACAATAACAGGTTTAAGATCTTCTTCTATTTTTTTTTTTTATTAGAATAAAACTCATTTTTGAGTCCTACAATACCAAAAGTAGTCTTATTTGGTAAGTTCAAAGCATCAATAATTTTTTAGAACATATCTAGACTGGAGGGAATCTTGAAAGAGACAAAAGGATTGCAATTATCTCTGCTTTACAAAGAGGAAATGCCTCCAAGGCTTTCATAGTACGAAGAGGAAATTAATCAATATTCAATAGTATTAAACAAGCAAATAAAAAGGTCTCACATGATTTAGTGTTGAGTTTGAAATATTATTGCAGCAACAAGTATAAACAAATACAAAGGTCATACAAGATTTAGTGTTAGGCTTGAAACATATTACACAAGCAAACACAGCAAATAATTCAAGTTTGTATGATAAAGTCCACAATAACTAGCAAGTGTGAACTTCCACAAATTTCCCGCTTAATCACAGTATCACACCCTCACCTGTCACGATTCACGAACTGCATCCAAAATCAATCATTAGAAAACTACCATACAATAGGTAAATAATATACTTCTTTGGCTCAAACTGCAGGACATAAATCAAATTAGTTTAACCAGTTAAAGTTTGAGCGCGCAATTTATGTAATAAACATACTAGTGCAGAATCTGGGCCAAGGGACTGCTGAATTTGCTAGATAAAGATTTTGAATCCACCATTTCCCATGTCAACTTGTGTATCCTGAATTTTCTTGGCCGATTCAGTGACGGAAAGGCTGCACCAACTAACTTCAATGCTTTTTATCGAACAGTTGTAACCGAAACAAGAAGGGATCTCCTCAAGATTCTTACATCTTTGCAAAACCAGTTTCTTGAGACTAGGGAACGCATCATCAGAGACATCCCATTGAGAGATAACTACATCGTCCAGTTTCAACACTTTGAGTGCAGGGAACTCATCATCTTTGACTTCCCATTTTTCTCCCTCAAAGGCTTTATGCAGCAACTTGAGTACCTCAAGGTTAGGAAGTATTGCAATTATTGATATTTCTTTCCAGGGTAGGCGAAAATTTGAAAGTGTCAACTTCTTGAGGTTCTCTGGGAGCTTAAATTCACAGGGTTGTGACAGCTTTTTGCCATTAGAAAACACCTTCAGGGATTCCAGATGAACTAGAAAGTCTAATATGGGGAAACGAATGCAATCCTTTCTCAACTTCATCGAATAATAGACAGATTCCAAAAATCTACACTTCAACTTTTTGAGCTTGGAGAACTTCCTCAACATTTTTTCCATGTCATCTCCATAAGCAAGAGATGGGGTCGAAAATGTTTCCAAATCATCTAATTTGGAAGAATTCTCAATGACATCCTTTGTGAAACCAAAAGCAGCACGATCATTTATGTGCACATGTCTCAACCTTGGCATATCCCAAAGGCTGTCTGGTAATGCTACTTCCCCTCTCAATCCTTTAATCAGAAGTGTTTCCAAGTTTTCCAACTTGTATATCCAGGCGGGAATGGAAGTCATGCCAGTTCGAAGAGCTAAAAATGTCAAATGAATTAGCTGTTCAATTTCATCTGGGAAGGAATACAGGTTGATTCTCTCTAAATCCAACACCTTAAGGAGTCTGAAGCATTTAATGAAGGAGACAGACAGTTCATTCATCTCTACATTATTAGCTGTCGTGAGCAACAAAGAGCGAACAGGGGAACCAACTAGCCTCAATGAGGCAAATCTGTCATCAGGACTTACTAGCATTCGACGTCTCTCTAGATCTTGTAAATCAATATCGGGAGAATCCTTAGCTTGATGACTGGTAATGAAAATAAAAAATAGTGAAGAAAAGACCAACAATGATATCAATTAGCTAAAGGAATTGAGGATACAAAGGAATTTATGAATAGTACCTGTATACATATTGCCAAAACTTTTCTTCTTTTGCTTTATTCTGACAAAATTCATGCAAGAGATCATGAATTCGGCACGATTTAACCCTGCCATTATATCTCATTTTTGCATCCATTACTAGGCTTCTGCTTATAAGATCGACCAAGTATTCTTCTGCCATATCTTCTAAGCTCTTTGGTTTATGTTTTCTAACCAAGCCCTCAGCAATCCACTTCCATGTTAACTTTGAGACTGGAATTTCTTCATCTTCCATGAATCCTCCAAAGTAAAGAAAACAAGGTTTAAGATATTCAGGTAAATGCTTGTAACTTAACTCTATTATGCCTCTACTGCTCGAGTCACCAACTGTAGTAGTGCTTAGACTTTCTGCAACTTGTAGCCATCCATCTTCTTTAGTCTCCATCTTTCCAAGAAGACCAGCCACCAAAACAACTGAAAGGGGTAATCCTTGACACTTCTCTGCGATTCTTTTACCAACATCTACAAGTTCTGGAGGACATTGTTGGTCTTGAAATAGCTTCTGTACTAACAACATCCAACTTTCTTCCATATGAAAAAAACGGAGGTGCAAAGGATCTGTGGTACACTTGGCATATGAAGCTACTGCAGCATGACGAGTCGTTAGAATAATTCTACTTTGTTTCTTATCATTTCTAAAAGGAGTCTTGACATCATCCCATGCTTCAATGGTCCAAATATCATCCATGAAAATGAGGTACCTCCTTCCCATGATATTTTTCCGCAACAGGTCAGCCAAATCTCCCTCACTCTTTTCTTCTACATTTTCTGGAAGTTCAATATTAATTTGTTGTAAAATGTCAATCAACAATGATTTCTTTTCATATCTTTCAGAAATGCAGCACCAAACACAAACATCAAAGTGATTGAAAGCTTTGCAATCATCATACACTTTCTTGGCCAAAGTGGTCTTTCCAAGTCCAGGCATTCCAAAAATGGTTATAACATCTAAGTCAGGGGATCCTCCAATTACTCTCTGCTTTAATGTTGCCAAGACATCTTCAAAGCCTACTACTGCTTGATTTATAGTTGGCTTCTCAATATGAGTGGAGATACGGGAACTCTGGCCAAGAGAATGTGTTCTGGAATCATACAAGTCACTGGTTGAGATCTTTATGACTCTTCCTTTGATAAGCTTGATATCTTCAACAATATCAGAAAAGGTATGGTGCCAAATCGTTCCACCTCCATTAGCAACATATGAGTCAATGATATATTCCACTTCATACGCTACACCTACCACTTTTTCCCATACACTTCTCAACTCAACATGCTCATTACGCTGCTGGGCAATTTTCTCAAGAAATTCTCTTAGAAATTTGAGCTCCCTCTGAATCGTCTCAATTTGACGCTTTAAGAGAACAATTCGGTCACCCTTAAAGTTTAAGATCTCTGCTAGATTTTCAACGAGTAAATCAAGAAAACCTAGTCCATCAGTCATGGGGAAATTAGTTCTTGAAAGTTTTGGAACTTTAGGACAAATTTCTCTGTCCTCTGCCTTGATCAACTTTATTTTCTGTAGCACATCCGAGAGTTGAAGGTCCATTCTTCCTGCCATCCCTTCAACATCTTTTTTTGAGCAATGAGACTCAATGATGGTATCTATTTCGGCAACCACCACATCAACACAACTTAAGAGATGGTGTCTTCTTTCTTGCTTTGCATATTGCTCTGGCAGATCCAAGAGAAGCGTTCCCAGAAATTCAAGATCCATCAGAAGGTTATCAAAATTATCCTTCACAGGATCTACTATATTGATCTGATTCTTCAAGAGTTTCCTTAAACAGATCTCTGACTTGATGAGCTTTACCTTCACTGATAATTCAAATGGGCCATGAAACAACATTTCATCCATGTGTTCAGTCACATTTGTTATGTCACAGACGTTGATGACATGTTCGAAACTGTCCGATAGAGCTTCAATGTTCCTTGAGTGACAATCGCATTGCCAAAGAACATCTATTGCAATTGTTGTCAAGGCTTTCAGCTCCTCAGAAAGGATTGGGATTTCACCTTTCCAAGACACCGCTGAGTTGGGAATGGATTGCTGTAGATCCATCAGAAAGAATTCTGCCTTGACGAGTTTGATGATTACTGTCAGTTGAAGAAGTGAAGAAGTTACTTGCGTTGACACCTCTTCTTCCTTCATTGGATCAAGAGGAACTGAAGGAGCTGCTTGATTCATCTTGTCAGATTGAGCCTTGACATATGTCAAGAGATCATCAAACTTTATATTCTCACTACACTGTCTCCGCAAACCCTTCAACAAAGTTATCAAGAAACTCTGGTCTTGACGGATGGTTTCAATTCGGAGAGCTTTAGAAATCAAGGACGTACTCCCTTTATCAGCAAGCTCCATGAAATTGTCGACAAGAGAATCAACAATGGCTACAACAAGCTCATTGCTGTAGGCAGTACGGTATTCTGATTGTGAAGAATGTGAAGCCTCTAGGGCTATGAGATAGTGGTCTCTCATCTCTGCCTCAAAAGATTTCATCCTTCTCAAAAGATCCGAAATTGTGTGACTCATTTCATGTTCCATCTTTCTACTTAACTTTTCAGGATAACACCAATAAGAAATGCATGCTGCTTCACCAACTAGAGCTATAATACGAGCCACAAGATTCTCCAGTCTCTCGGATTTGATGAAAAATATGGACGTCAACTTGAGGAATCCCCTGAGAAAGCTCAGCTTTACTTCAAATATTTCCATTTCTCTTTTCACAGTAGCCCTAGGTTTGAATCTGTAGCTCACTAAACACTTCAGATTCAGAAGAAGAGTGCTGATAAATTCTATTGCAAGTTGAGTAGGCATGGGTGCACTCTGTGCCAACGATGCCCTCTTGAAGTAGATGGGAGGATAGTTATTCGCGGAAGCACTCAGGAGGGAATGAGCACGTTCTACTTCTTGTCTAAGATCAAAATCTTTGAGCATAGAAGTCAGTTGTGATTCCAGGATCGACAGAGCAGAGTCTACTTTTCCATATTTTGCATTAACACATGCCTCATGAATGTTGGGTCCTATGGTTTTCATGGTTTGATAGACAAGATTGAACTCCTCCTGCCCCCTTGGCCGTCTCTTCAGAATGAATTGTAGATATTGAAGTCTTATATTGAACTCCAAGGCCACATGTCTGATTTTCATCTCCTCATGCTTCTCCAACCACTTGATACACGTGAAGGGGTCTATCATCAACTTTTGCTCTCTCCTTGAGTAATGAGTGCATAATTCTTGGATGCTCTGCCACAAGGAAGGTTAAATTAATACTTCATTATATTTGCTAAAGCAATTGCATGTGTTGCTTTCATTAAGAAGGTACTTCTGGAAACCACATCAGCTATGAAGCTGATGACACTCAATTATCCCAATTATCATGTACTTAGGAAAAGACCCCAACAATTCATTGTAAGAATTAAGCTGAAACCTATAAATTATTTCTTCTCCCCTAGAAAGAAATGAAACAGAAAATAAGAATCCATTATCATTGAAATTCCAGCTTAATATTCGCACGAACTGTTCTTCTGCCAAAAGAGATCCTACCCCATTATCATCAGAAAATGAACAAATTCATAAAATAACACTTTTGTTTTTTTAGGCAAAAAATTAACCACTAAACTCTCGGTTACCCCAAAACTACAACTCGATTATCGTGTGTACAAGAATACACCTAGAAATTCAATGTTAAAATCCAGCTAAAACATATTCATTTTTCTCTTTTCCCTTACAAGATAAGAAGAAGAGAGTATTTAAGGAATGTTACATTAGGATAAGTAGGTAGAATGATAGGAACTGAAGGCCGAGACAGATAATGTGGTAGATTATCATGTTACATTGTTCTTCAGTAGCTCTTCCTAATTTTTCACTGCTTCACTTAGCTCAAAAGCTAGTTGTCAAAGGCTCATTTAAGGCACGTTTAAGCGTTGAAGCTCAGAAAAGATCATGGAGAGCGCTTCGCCTCGCTTAAGCTGCACTTCAGTGAAAGGCAAGGCACTAAAACATGCACCTCATTGATGTATAAGCTTAATATGAAGTAGGACCTTCTATACTGTCCTTCAGGTAATTGTGACCTTAAAATTTCTAAATAATAAATTTACTAAATTAAGAATTGTTTTAAAAGTCTTGTTTCTCTAAATTTGCCAGAAGTAAGAATGTTGGAAGAACAATTAAGATAACGTAATTCGCAACAAATATGACGAATAAGGTCCTTTAATCCACTATATTCATTGCATACTAATCAGCTTGAATTTCATTAATCTTGCTAACACCTAGACTATATGTCATTTAAGATATCAATGCATCAAAAGCTTTCACCTTAGGTCCAATGCGCATAAATAAATAAAAAAGTGAAAGCAAAAAAGTTATGGCAAATAGCAAGGAATTGGAAGCAGCGGAATATAACTGTAAATAGCAATTTGATCATAGAACAAATACAGTAGGAGATTAAGTGTAGAATTAGATATGTTACAGGATACAAAAAGACCTAGTAGATATCAAGTGTTGTTCCACAAAATAATGTAAGGGGGTTAAAGTTCTAGGTGCTCTTTTGGATGTATCAATTTGGTTGCTAGTATGATGATATTTCACATTTATTACCAAAAATAAATAAATTATGGCAAATAGTAAGAAATCCATAAAATACCTTTGGATTGATAGCAAAAGAGTGATTGGTTGCCTCTGCTTCCTTTTCCATAACTTCAGCTCGTAAAACATCTATCCTTCTTATTGCTTCCTGTCCTTTCAATTTAAGATTCTCAGTGCTCTGTGTTAACCGATCAGCTATTGAAGTCCCCAGATAATGCAGAGTTTCAGACAGACCCTTGATTGGAAACTTTAAATTTTTCTTAGAATTGCCTAACTCAACCACACTGTCTAGGACAAAGTCCACAAAATATAATGGAAAATCGTTTATTGAAGTATCAAAAGTGAACAACAGCTCTGAAGCTTTATGCAGACTGGTAAGAACCTCTCTGGCATCAATCTGGATTGCAACCTCACACCTAATCGATGAAGAAAGTTGTCGCTCAAATCCCTGGGCAATTTCTTGGGGGATGTCATCAAGCCAATACAAACAATTCAGGCATGCCACTGAATGACATATGTAACTGGCGGTAAACGGCTGCCAGATATCTTTGTAGTTTTCGCGCTTAGCAAACCCATCTCCAATGGACAAACGCAACCTTCTCTCGAATGTTAACTTGAAAGAAAAAGACTTCATTTTCTCAAGTAGATCAGGAGCAAGACGATCAGCCATGCATTCGACCAAATCCTCCAAAGTTTGTGAGACAATATTGAGCATATCAAGACAATATTTCCCCCACGGCTTCTCTGACTTCCATAACAGGACAAGAATTTCCCTGATCTTTGGTTGAATAGCTTTTCGTACTAAGTTACCCTCTATACCAATGTGACCATCAGAAAGCCTATTATTCTTATAATTACAGCAAATCGTAGACATATGATTTAGTTGATCAATTATGAAGAAGAAGTGGTTCCTTAAAGACTCGGGGAGTGAATACTCGGTCAACATACGCAAGATGCATTTCAAGAATCTAGCCTCCATTTTAAGTATCCGGCAGTGGCATTCATCATGGACGCCAACTTCAAATTCACCCACAAAATCTTTTGGCCCCGTGTACCAGTATATTCTGCTCACTTCCATTTCAAGCTTTTGAAGGACAAGGACAACAATGTAACTGAAAGGAAAACTTCAATTTTAGGACTGCAACTATGCACAACGTTCATTCTTAAAAATATAATTAAATTATGCAAATTTGGTTTTGACCTATTTTTCAAAGTATTCTCCATAACACTTGTGTTCCAAAGCAGACTTTCCCACTAAGATTTCATATTGAATACGTATAATAGTAATTGTCTAAAGGCAAATTATTTGCATTCTAAATAACAGTTTTGCTATAAAGATGGACACTATATATCCAGGAAGCATTTGCAAATACGTTTCAACACCAACAAAGAGAAGGAGATAATTAAACCAAAAACAGCAACTAACAGCAGTGTCCAAAATATCTGTTTACTAAAATTTCCGTGACACGCTTTCTTTTTGGTCTATATTTAGATCGGCAAAGGGCTATACTTGTCTCTCTATTTTCAAAAATTATTTATATCTACGCTACGTTATACTATTCGAATCTATATATCTTTACCGTCACACTTTTGAGCAAGAACACCCCTCTACCGTTAAAACAACCGGATCAACTAATTAAATGAACACGTGGAGGGCTATAAACATATTTGTTACCCAATTCATTTTGCCAAACCCAACCATTAATTCGTAACCCAATGCAAGTCTTGGAGTATTTTAGACATTTAAAATAAAATAAGGTAAATGAAAAGAAAGGAGAAAAAGGAAGTAGAAGCATGTTAGATAACTCAGAGCAGAAGGAAACAAACTAAATTAGATGAAAAGAATGACGAACAAAGAGCTACACACCTTAATCTCTCCTAATGTAGAGCACCTTACACATGAAATTTCTTTAGCCTTGAAATTGCTAATTAGAGATGGTTGTCATAAGCTTAAGTCAATTATATTGGTCATTTTTATATTAGTCAATTATTGTTTTGTCTCTCTGACATTTTGACTTTCTTTAATACAAGTCCCATTCACCATCAATAATGAACCACGTGAAAGAGACATATGCAGCGTTCGTTAAGGATCACAAACTATTATTTAATTTTGACTTGCCAAAAGGCCTTTCTTGAGTTGAATTTTATTGCTGATCTCCAGATCTTTCTTTATTGCACTAGTCAATGTTAAGCCTTATTAGATTTTTATTTAATTTGTATATACTTAGAGGGTGCTTGGATTGGTTTTAAAGCTAGATAAATCAGTTTTTATGTTCTTTTTAGTCTTTTCAGTGTTTGATAAAGTTAAAAAGTACTTATAATTAGTTAAAGACTGCGTAAAACAAGCAAAAAAACAATATGCTGACAACTTCAACTTATTATTTTTTTGGCTTAAAAGCTATTTCTACTAAAAAGCTACTTATTTAAGTCAATCCAAACACGCTCTTAGTCACCATTTTAGATCTCAAAGTGCGTGCTCAATTATTGTAATACGACATATATTGCAGCATGCTAGTAATTAAAAATGAATCTATAGGCAGATCCCACAATTTCAAATTAGTGAGTTCTGAATTTACCGTTGCGAGCGAGCAACCACCACTTATTTGAAGACACATAGTTTATTACCTGATATTAGATTACCTAGGTTTCCTATTGATTTTAAAGGTACGAATAGTTCTTCTCTATTTGAAATTAACCCTTTTTTAGGCTTAGAACTTGCATAAAATATAGATCAATAATTATAAGGTAATGCAAAATCACCATATATTTCTTAGCCTTTTGCCTCAACTATTCTATAGAAAGTGTAACATATTTCTTAGCCTTTTGCCTCAACAGCCATTGTCTGAAAAAAATTGTCTGTTAAGTAGTTTAAGATTGAGTAGAAATCTTCAAGGACAAGCTCAAGCAAGAAAAAATAGCTCTTATAGCAGTATTTTTCAAGCACAATGATCGTTTACTTGTTGCGTTAATTAAGAATTTTCAAGAATATAAATCTCACTTTTTCGAAAAGAAGTTATATGCTAGTTCTCCAAGTGCGAGTTTTGGTTAGACTCGTGGTATTCTTGGGTCACGTGGTAACTAGTGATGGGATCAAGGTGGATCTAAAAGTGATTGAGGCACTTCAAAGTTGGCCCAAACCTTCTACCGCTACTGAGATCCGGAGTTTCTTAGGCCTGGCTGGGTATTATCACCAGCTTTGTGGAGGAATTTTCATCTATTGCAGCCCCATTGACTCAGTTAACTCCGAAGGACGCTCTGTTCAGGGCGGTCAATCGAGTGTGAGGAGAGCTTTCAAAAGCTCAAGACGACATTGACTACGGCTCTAGTGTTGGTTTGCCTTCACGATAGGAATCATATACAGTCTATTATGATTCTTCGAGGGTGGCCTTGGATGTTTATTGATGCAGGACAGTATGGTGATTGCCTACGCACCGTGCTAGCTGAAGCCCCATGAGAAAAATTATTCGGTGCACGATTTGGAGGTAGCTGCTATTGCACACGCGCTCAAGATTTGGAGACATTATTTATATGGCATGTCTTGTGAGATATATACAGACCACCAGAGTCTCTAGCATCTATTTAAATAGAAAGATTTGAATTTTGAGGTAGGGGAGATGGTTGGAGCTGCTGAAGAACTATGATATTACCATTCTTTATCATCCGGGAAAGGCCAATGCAGTACCTAACACCTTGAGTAGAAAGGCGGAGAGCATGGGGACTTTGGTATTTATTCGGCTGTTGAGAGATCGTTAGCTATGGATGTTAAGGATTTAGCCAATAGGTTCGTGAGGTTGGATATCTTGGAACCCAATAGGGTGCTTGCATGTGTTGTGTTGCAATCATTTTTGTTTGAATGCATTAAAGCGCACCAGTATGATGATCCCCACTTGCTTGTCTTTAGGGACACATTACAGCGAGGTGGTGACAAGAAGGTGGTTATTGGTGATGATGGGGTGTTGCGGCTTCAGGGTCGGATTTGTGTTCCTAAGGTGGATAGCTCGAGGGAGTTGATTCTTGAGGAGGATCACAGTTCGCGGTAATCTATTCACTTAGGTGCTACGAAGTTGTATCGTAATTTGAAGTAGCATTATTGGTGGAGAAGGATGAAGAAGGACATCATTGAGCATGTTGACAAATTTAAGGGGTTGCAGATGTATTCGGCCAATAAATAAAGAAAATATCATGTCAATTAAGTTCAAATTATTTTAAAATTTTGATTCAGATGCAAATTTGAAGTTCCAAACTATCTTTTTAACTAGTTCTTTAATTCTATTTCTAACTTCATAGTTCCTAATCACTAACTTATACATACAAGACATTACCTGAATAATTCAGTTTTCAATATAAATTTAAGATTTTAGGCGGCCCACTTCAAGATGGAGTTATGATCACTGAGACGAGCCCCAAGTATGCGGAAATGTGCTTTAAGACAAGGGCGGATGGTGAGGTACTCGGTTCATCTAAACCTGGTGCTTTCTATGTAGAGCATAAATTTATGTGTAAATATTCACAAAAATTGTAATATGTAATAAATATGAGCTCATAACTTTAAAAATATAATTGATTGAATCCATAATACTTAAAACTTAGATGTGCCTCTGCGTCAAGAATACCATTAAGTTGGGATTGAGCCTAGGGTGCAGCAGAGGGAGATTATTAACTCATTATTAGCGTTTAGTGGATTTTGACTGAGTTTTTTTTGGGGGGAGATGGGAGGGGGAGGATAAAATTTAGTTGATTTATTAATCAGGAGATCAATTGTGAATCCTTATTTGCTGAACCAGTTTTCATTAAGAATCAAAATTCAAAATTTTGCCATTGCATGCTAAATAAAGATTAACAAGAAAAAACAATAACGAAAACTTCAAGAAATGAAGGACAAAGACAAAAGCAAAGATTAATCTGGGAACTGAATGTGCACTGGAATATGTGAGAATGCAGAGTTTTTGGCTAAATATACTCCTGAACTTTACTCAAATCATAAGGCACATCCTAAATTAACATAGTAGACAAAAAAATCCTTAGGAATTGTTTCGTATGTTGCATAAGATTATTAATTATGGTATAAAAATTTGTACTGAGTTAATACATTATTTGGTTGTGATTTCAAATGTAGGATAACCAATGCATGTATTTTTTATACACCAATTTGTCACGTCCTTCGTCTTGAACTAGCATACATGCAACACTTGATAACTTACTCACGATCCTGCTATGCCAAATCAGCCTAAAAATACTACACTCAAGATCGCTAGGTGAATGTTAGAGCACAGGAGAATTGCCAAAGGAAGCTTTTTATATTAGAGAAAACTTAATTGTTTTGCTTAATAAGTTACAAATGAATATCCTCCTTTATATACTAGTCTCCTAGGGGCTAATGAGTAAATAAAAATTATTACATAAGTCCCTTATTATTTACAAGTAAGCCCCTTTCTAGAATTCTCTACATTGCTAGAATCTTCCAAGGATTTTCTTAGTAAATTCATAGGGTTCTAGGGTCTGCCTAAGGAAACCTCTATATTTCTCTAGAACCTTCCTACAAATGCTAGCCTCTTTCCTATGTAAGCTTTCTTAGTAAATCCACAGGGTTCTCGGGTCTTGCTAAGGAAACCTCTATATTTCTCTAGAACATTCCTACAAGTGCTAGCATCTTTCCTATGTAAGCTTTCCATATGGCAAAAATATATGCCAAGTGGAATCTACGTAGCATGATGATGTGGCGGGTCATGACACTCTCCCCTACCAAATTGTGGGCCGCCCTCGGCACAAGCATTGACACGTACGCGCGTACCTCGCCTTGGAATGCCGGAGATTTTTGTCCATAAGCCATGATGCCCTATGAATCAATTCGCCTTCCCATGTCACAAGACTGGTCACCCTTCTTCTTTCCCCGTTTGTAATTGGGACGGCTAGCAATGATTGCCTTGATCCTCCGCCCATCGGATGCCTCTCCTTGCTCTTGCTCTGAATCTCCCCATGACTCGACCAAGTCTAGCAGCTTCTCAAGCATTGGATCCATGCTTCCACTCCCTATTTGGCTTCCCTTCGTGGTCCCAGCTTTGCTAGCAAACTTGACCCCTCTGCTTGGTGCATCATCTAAGTTTGATAGCGTGCCATTACTTTGTAACTCGCCATCCTCTTCAACTATGTCCCCAACTTTTCTTGCTGCCACCATGCTCCATTTGCATAGCGCCAAGATAGGCTTTGGGATCCCACACTCTCGGCTTAGATTCCAAGCCCATCTCCCAATGCAGGCAGTCCCTCCTGTATCACCCTTGTGTACCTGAGCAAAGTTCCCGATCACTGTTACGAGCTTCTCTAACTCTGGGCATTAACTTGCCTGATGTGATCATTTACAAAAGTTAAACCCTCAATTAGGCACATACTCGCTTATGTTTTTTGATCCCTTGCCGTTTCTCTTGGTCCCCTATCCGTTATGGGATAACCCTTGCCATTGCCTTTGTATACCTCGGTTATGCCTTTCCCGCTGTCCTTGTCATGATCTCCCCCACCCCTCTAGGCGTTGCCTTTTTTGGACTTTGCAGGTTCCATTTTGAAGTCAACGAGCGACTCAGCTATCACTATGGCCTTATCCACGTTGGCTACTTGATGTCTTCTTAACTCCTGCTTTGCCCAATTTTGCAAACCTTCCATGAAGTAGAAAAGGGAATCTTCCTCGGACAACGACGAGATTTGCAGCATTAAGGTAGTGAACTCGCGCACTCACTCCTGAATTGTAGCCGTCTGTCGGAGCTATCTTAGCTTCCGCCTAGTTTCGTACACTACATTCATCGGGTAGAATTGCTTCTTCAACTCCTTCTTAAACTGCTCCCATGTCTCAATCTTGCATAACCCTTTCTCCATGTCAGTACACTTTCGACTCCATCATAACGTGGCACCTTGGTCTAGTATATTGAGGCGTTGCGTACCTTAACAACTTCGTCATCCTCCTTGACTACCTCAAAGTACTTGTCCATCCTCCAAAGTAAGTCGTCCGCCTCGCGTGCGTCTGGTGCACCGCCATACTCCTTTCACTTAGGGACCTTCACATTTGTCCCTTTTGCAAGTACCATGCCCTTGGTAATTCCGACCATGGTTCCGTACAATGCTTCCTTCTAACAATCTCTTGTATTGTTTCTAACATTCCTTTAGTCACAACCTTTGCTCTAATGACACGTTGTCACGTCCTTAGTCTTGAACTAAGCGCACGTGAGACACTTGATAACTCGCTCACATTCTTGCACAACTTGCTCATGATCTTGCTATGCCAAGTCATTCTAAACTACTATATTCAAGATCTCTAAGGGAATGTTAGAACACAGGAGAATTGCCAAAGAAGCTTTTTATATTAGAGAGAACTTGATTGTTTTGCTTGATGAGTTACAATTGAATAGCCCCCTTTATATGCTAGTCTCCTAGGGGCTAGTGAGTAAATAATAATTACTACACAAGGCCCTTATTATAATACAAGTAAGTCCTTTCTCTAGAATTTCGTACGTGCGCTATCAAGGCCACCTAAGTGGCTTAGAGGCCAAGATCAACACTGTTGAGTTGTACGTCTTAGAGATTGTCGCGTTATGGTGGAGTCTAAAGTGTGTTGACATAGTTAAGGGGCTATGCAAGATTGAGACGTGGGAGCAGTAAAAGAAGGAGTTGAAGAAGCAATTATACCTGATGAACGTGGTGTAAGAGGCTAGGCGGAAGCTAAGGGAGCTCCGACAAACAACCACAATTCGGGAGTATGTGCGCGAGTTCACTACTTTAATGCTGCAAATCCCAACATTATCCGAGGAAGATTCCATCTTCTACTTCATGGATGGGTTGCAAAATTAGGCAAAGATGGAGTTAAGAAGACATCAAGTAGCTAACATGGACAAGGCCATAACGGTAGCCGAGTCGCTCGTTGACTTCCAGATGGAGCCTGCCAAGTCCAAAGAAGGCAACGCCGAGAGGGGTGGGGCAGATCATGACAAAGACAACGGGAAAGGCATAGCTGAGATATTCAAGGGCAATGGCAAGTGTCCATCTCATAATGGACAGGGTTCCAAGAAAAATGGCAAGAGGCCGGAAAACGGTAGCAAGTACGTACCTATAGGGGGGGTGCTACTTTTGTAAAAGATCACATCGGAAAAGTGAATGCCCAGAGTTGGGAAAGCTTGCAGCAACGATTGGGAACTTTGCTCAGGCATACAAGGGTGACACTGGAGGGACCATCTACATTGGGGGGATGCGCTTGGAATCGAAGCTGAAAATAAGGGACTCCAAACCCTATCTTGGTGCCATGCAAATGGAGCATGGCGGTAGCAAGAAAAGTTGGGTGGACATAGCCGAAGAGGTGGCGAGTTACAAAATGATGGCATGCTATCGGACTTAGAAGATGCACCAAGCAAAGGGGTCAAGTTTTCACGCAAGGCTGGGACCACGGAGGGAAGCCAAATAGGGAGTGGAAGCATGGACCTGATGCTTGAGAAGCTGCTAGACTTAGTTGAGTCATAGGGAGATCCAGGCAAAGAGCAAGGAGAGGCATCCTATGGGCAGAGGATTGAGGCCATCATTGCTAGCCGTCCAAAGTACAACAGGGCAAGAAGAAAGGTGACTAGTACCTTATGACATGAGAAGGCGAACCGCTCCATAGAGCATCATGGTTAATGAACAAAGATATCCGGTGATGCCAAGGCGAGGTGCGCGCGTACGTGTCGATGCTTTATGCCGAGGCCAAAACAAAATTAGGTGGGGGAGAGTGTCATGGCCCGCCACATATCATGCCACGTAGGTGCCACTTGGCATATATTTTTAACATATGGAAAACTTACATATGAAATAGACTAGCACATGTGGGAAGGTTCTAGAGAAATACGGAGATTTCTCATGGAAGACCTTAGAACCCTATAGAATTTCCAGGAAAGTACTTAGAAGATTCTAGCTATGTAGAAAATTCTAGAGAAGGGACTTATTTATAAATAATATGGGCCTTGTTTAATAATTATTGTTTACCCCCTAGGAGACTAGTATATAAAAGGGGTTATTCATTTGTAACTCACCGAGCAAAAAAATCTAGTTCTATAAAAAGCTTCATTTGGCAAATTTCTCTTGTCTTTCTAATCTAAAATTCCCTTAGCGATCTTGAGTATAGTAATCTAGGCTGACTTGGCATAACAAGATCGTGAGCAACTTGTGCAAGCTCGGGAGTAAGTTTTCTAGTGCCGCACATGCGCATAGTTTGAGACTAAGGTCGGCTTATGTGGTGCTGTCATGAACCAAGCTATCCACCTACATGAACCTTCCCACGTAGGTGGATATACACAAAGCATCGACACGTACGCGCCCACCTGGCCTTGTCGTTGTCAGAGATCTTTGTCCATTAGCCATGATGCCCTATAGAGCGGTTTGCCTTCCCATGTCACAAGGTACTGGTCTCATTTCTTCTTGCCCATTTTGTACTTTCGACGGCTAGCAATGATGGCCTCGATCCTCAGCTCATCGGATGCCTCTCCTTGCTCTTGGCCTGAATCTCCCCATGACTTGACCAAGTCTAGCAGCTTCTCAAGCATTGGGTCTATGCTTCCACTCCCTATTTGACTGCCCTCCGTGGTCCTAACCTTGCTAGAAAACTTGACCCCTCTGCTTGGTGCACCATCTAATCTCTTTGTAACTCGTCATCCTCTTCAAGTATGTCCGCCCAACTTTTCTTGTTGCCACCATGCTCCATTTGCATAGCGCCAAGATAGGCTTCGGAATCCCCTACTTTCGGCTAGATTCCAAGCGCATCCGCCAATACAGGCGATCCCTCTTGTGTCACCCTTGTGTGCCAAAGCAAAGTTCCTGATCATTGCTGCAAGTTTCCCCAACTCTAAGCACTCACTTGCCCGATGTGATTCTTTTCAGAAGTAGCACCTTCCCTTAGGCACATACTCGCTAGCATTTTTCGGCCCCTTGCTGTTTCTCTTAGACTCTTGTTATGGGATGGCCCCTTACCATTACCCTTGTATACTTCGGATATGCCTTTCCCGTTGTCCTTGTCATGATCTCCCCCACCTCTCTCAGTGTTGCCTTCTTTGGACTTGGCAGGTTCCATCTTGAAGTCAACGAGCGACTCGGCTACAACTATGGCCTTGTCCACGTTGGCTACTTGATGTCTTATTCACTCCTCTTTTGCCTAATTTTGTAACCCATCTATGAATTAGATGAGGAATCTTCCTTGGAAAATGATGGAATTTGCACCATTAAAGTAGTGAAGTTGCGGACGTACTCCAGAATTGTAGTCGTATGTCGGAGCTCCTTTATCTTCCGCCTAGCCTTGTACACCATATTCATCAGATAGAATTGCTTCTTCAACTCCTTCTTAAACTACTCCCACGTCTCAATCTTGCATAGCCCCTTCCCTATGTCAATACACTTTCGACGCCACCACAACGCGCCAATATCTTACAGGTAGAACACAACAGTGTTGATCTTGGCCTCATCATCCCTCACTTTGCCATGCTTGAAATAATTCTCTAGGTTCCAAAGTATGTTCTCTACTTCTTGTGCATCACGAACACCTTTGAACTCCGGTGGCTTAAGACCATCTATCTTGGCCTCCCTCGTCACAATAACATTGTTGATTTCCTTGATCACGCCAGCGTCAGCATGCTCCTCGAGTGACTTTATCTTTGCCTTCATGGCATCGATAGTGCTTAAAGCCTCCATGAGTTTTCACTCTAAGGCAGTGATGCAGTTTTGCCTTAGTTCCATCTCGGTCTGTGTACGTCCCTCCAAGTCATTTCGAATACTCTCAATCTCTTCACGAATGTGCCCGTCAAGAATGCTAAGGGTGTCTTCCACCTTCCCCATGCTTTGGCCAAAGATCTCCATGGTGTCCATTCCCGCGTTCATCTTCATCACCCACTCTTTACTTAGCGAGACGTCCTCCGGCAAGACCTCCACTTCATCCTTGCTCACCTCAGTCGCAGATGGTTCTTGGGATGTAAGTCATTTGTTGGACACAACCTCGGGTGGCACCTCCTGGCTCTTCTTGGTGGCATTCCTCTTTTTATTAAGGTCGTTCCTGCCAGTAGCATCCTGGATGACGTTGGCTTGGGTCTCTGCAGCGTTAATTTCTCCATTGTTCGCCATTTCCTTAGTTGCAACCTTTGCTCTGGTACCACGTTGTCACGTCCTTAGTCGTTAACTAAGTACACATGTGGCACTTGACAACCCGCTCACGATCTTGAACAACTTGCTCACGTTCTTGCTATGGCAAGTCAGCCTAACTACACTCAAGATCACTAAGGATTGTTAGAAAGAAGACAAGAGAATTGCTAAAGGAATGAATAGCCCCCTTTATATACTAGTCTCCTAGGGGCTAGTGAGTAAATAATAATTATTACATAAGGCCCTTATTATTTACGAGTAAGTCCTTTCTCTAGAATTTTCTACATAGCTAGAATCTTCTAAGGACTTTCCTAACAATCTCATGGGGTTCTAAGGTCTTCCATGATAAATATCCATATTTCTCTAAATCCTTCCCACATTCACTCGGTCTAACATTCACTTAGTCATAACCTTGTGTTATTTAGCAGTGTGACAACATGGTATCACCAAGAAAACACTAGCCCCTAGGTGATTAGTATAAATAGGGGGCATTTATTTGCAACTCACCAAGAAAAATAATCAAATTCTCTCTAATACAAAAGTTTCCTTTGGCAATTCTCCTGTGTTCTAACATTCCTTAGCAATCTTGAGTGTAGCAAGGCTGACTTGGCATAGCAAGAACATGAGCAAGTTGTGCAAGATCGTGAGCGAGTTATCAAGTGCCGCATGCGTACTTGGTTAACGACTACGGACGTGACAATGTGGTATCAGAAAAAAGGTTATGACTAAAGAAATTTTAGAAAGAATACAAGAGATTGCTAGAAGGGTAGGGAACCATGGTCGGAATTACCAAGGGCTTGGTACTTGAAAAAGGGACCAATGTGAAGGTCCCTAAGCGAAAGTAGTATGGCAGTTCACGAGATGCACGCGAGGTGGTAGACTTATTTTGGAGGATGGACAAGTATTTTGAGGTAGTCAAGGAGGATGGCGAAGTTGTTAAGGTGACAAATGCCTCAATACTTGACCGAGGTTGCCATGTTATGGTGGCGTCGAAAGTGTGCTGATATGGAAAAAGGGCTATGCAAGATTGAGCCGTGGAATTTCAAGAAGGAGTTGAAGAAGCAATTTTACCCGATGAATGTGGTGTACGAGGCTAGGCGGAAGCTAAGGGAGCTCCGACAGACGACCACAATTCGGGAGTATGTGTGCGAGTTCACTATCTTAATGTCGTAAATCTCGTCATTGTCCGGGGAGGATTCCCTCTTCTACTTCATGGATGGGTTGCAAAATTGGGCAAAGTATGAGTTAAGAAGACATCTAGTAGACAACATGGACAAAGCCATAGAGGTAACCGAGTCGCTCATTGACTTCATGATGGAGTCTGCCAAGTCCAAAGAAAGCAACGCTGAGAGGGGTGGGGGAGATCATGACAAGAACAACAGGAAAGGCATATCCAAAATATACAAAGGCAATGGCAAGGGGCTATCCCATAATGGAGAGGGGTCCAACAGAAACGGCAAGGGGCCAGAAAATGGTAGCGAGTGCGTAAAAGAGGGTTCTACTTTTGTGAAGAATCACATCGGGCAAATGAATGCCCAGAGTTGGGAAAGCTTACAGCAACGATCACAAACTTTGCTCAAGCACACAAGGGTGACAACGGAGGGACCGCCTGCATTGGGAGATGCGCTTGGAAACTGGAATCTAATCCAAAAGTAAGGGATTCCAAAGCCTATCTTCGCACCATGCTAATGGAGCATGGTGGCAACAAGAAAAGTTGGGCGGACATAGTTGAAGTGGATAGCGAGTTACAAATTGATGGCATGTTATCGGACTTAGACGATGCACCAAGCTGAGGGGTCAAGTTTGCCAGCAAGGCTGGGACCACAGAGGGCTGCCAAATAGGGAGTGGAAGCATAGACCCAATGCTTGAGAAGATGCAAGACTTAGCCGAGTCATGCGAGATTCAAGCCAAGAGCAAGGAGAAGAATCCAATGGGCGGAAGATCGAGGCCATCATTACTAGCCGTCCAAAGTAAAAACGAGGCAAGAAGAAAGGTGGCAAGTACCTTGTGACATGGGAAGGCAAACCTCTCCATAGAGAATCATGGCTAATGGACAAAGATCTCCGGCGGCGCCAAGGCGAGGTGCATGCACGTGTTGATGCTTTGTGCCGAGGGCGGCACGCAATTGGGTGGGGGAGAGTGTGATGACCCACCATGTCATCATGCTATATAGGATCCATTTGGAACATATACTTGCCATGCGTAAGGGTTACATAAGTTAGAGACTAGCTCTTGGTAGACTATTCTTGAACTATAGAGAGTTTCTTTGGAAAAACTCTAAATATTTATGGATTTGGTAGGAAATATCTTTTGGAAAGCCTTAGAATATTCTAGTCATGTAGAAAATTCTAGAGGGTGTACTTATTTGTAAATATAGAAGGACTTGAGAAACTATAATTATTTACACACTAGCCCCTAGGTGATTAGTATAAATAGGGGGCATTCATTTATAACTCACCAAGAAAAACAATTATGTTCTCTCTAATACAAAAGCTTCCTTTGGCAGTTCTCCTATGTTCTAACATTCCTTAGTGATCTTGAATGTTGTAAGGCTGACTTGGCATAGCAAGAACGTGAGCAAGTTGTACAAGATCATGAGTGAGTTGTTAAGTGCCACACGTGTACTTAGTTAACAACTAAGGACGTCACAATGATTATGTGGTATTAGAGCAAAGGTTGCAACTAAGGGAATGATGGAAAAATTAACACTGCCAACAACCAAACAAACGTCATCCAGGATGCTGCTTGCAAGAACGGCTGTAATAAAAAGAGGAATACCACCAACAAGAGCCAGGAGGTGCCGCCCGAGGATGAAGTGGAGGTCCTGCCCGAGGACGTCTCACTTGATAAATAATGGGCGATGAATATGGACGTGGTGATGGATGCCGTGAAGATCTTTGGCCAACGCTTGGGGAAGGTGGAAGGCACCCTTAGCGTTCTTGAGGGACACACTCTTGAAGAAATTGAGAGCATCCGAAATGACTTGGAGGGACGTATACAGACTGAGATAGAGCTAAGGCAAACCATCATTTCCTTGGAGTGCTGACTCATGTAGGCGTTGAGTACTATCGATTCTATGAAGGCAAAGATAGAGACACTCGAGGAGCATGTTGATACTGGCATGACCGAGGCAACCAGCAATATTGTTGCGACGAGGGAGACTAAGATCGAGGCTCCCAAGCCACCAATGTTCAAAGGTGTTCGTAACGCACAAGAAGTGGAAAATTTCATTTGGCACTTCGAGAATTAATTCAAGCACAACAAACTGAGGAATGATGAGGCCAAAATCAACATTGTTGTGTTGTACCTCTCAGGGATCGCAGCGTTATGGTGGCGTTGAAAGTGTGCTGTCGTGGAGAAGAAGCTATGCAAGATTGAGACGTGGGAGCAGTTCAAGAAAGAATTGAAGAAGCAATTCTACCTGGTAAATGTAGTGTATGAAGCTTGGAAGAAGCTAAGGGAGCTCCTACAGATGGTCACAATTCGGAAGTATGTGCGCGAGTTCACTACATTAATGTTGCAATTCTCGTTGTTGTCCGAGGAAGATTCCCACTTCTGCTTCATGGATGGGTTGCAAAATTAGGCAAAACAGGAGTTAAGAAGACATCAAATAGTTAACATGGACGAGGCCATAGCGGTAGCCGAGTCACTCGTTGACTTTAAGATGGAGCCTGCCAAGTCTAAAGAAGGCAACGCCGAGAGGGGTGGGGGAGATCATGACAATGACAACGAGAAAGGCATAGCCAAGGTATACAAGGGCAATGTCAAGGGACCATCCCATACAGATACCAGTCCGAAAAACAGTAGCGAGTACGTGCCTAAAGGAGGGTGCTACTTCTGTAAAGGATCACATCAGGAAAGTAAATGCCCAATGTTGGAGAAGCTTGCAGCAATGATCGGGAACTTTGCTCAAGCACACAAGGGTGACACAGGAGGGACTGCCTGCATTGTGAGGATGCACTTGGAATCTAAGCCGAAAGTAGGGGATTCCAAAGCCTATCTTGGCGCCATGCAAATGGAACATGGTAGTAAGAAAAGTTGGGCCGGCATAATTGAAGAGGATGGCAAGTTACAAAGTGATGGCACACTATCGGACTTAAACAATGCACCAAGCAAAGGGGTCAAGTTTGCTAGCAAGGCTAGGACCACGGAGAGCAGCCAAATAGGGAGTTGAAGCATGGACTGGCTGCTTGAGAAGCTGTTAGACTTGGTTGAGTCATGGGGAGATTCAAGCCAAGAGCAAAGAGAGGCATCCGATGGGCTGAGGATCAAGAACATCATTGTTAGCCGTCCAAAGTACAAACGGGGCAAGAAGAAAGGTGACTCGTACCTTGTGACATGGGAAGGCGAACTGCTCCATAAGGCATCATGACTAATGGACAAAGATCTTCGGCGATACCAAGGCAAGGTGCGCGCGTACGTATTGATGCTTTGTGCTGAGGGCGGCGCAAAATTGGGTGGGGGAGAGTGTCATGTCCCGCCACATCATCTTGAGTGTACTAAGTGCACGTGCGGCACTTGACAATTTGCTTACGTTCTTGCACAACGATCTTGCTATGCCAAGTCAGCCTAAAATACTATATTCAAGATCTCTAAGGGAATATTAGAACACAGAAGAATTGCCAAAGAAGCTTTTTATATTAGAGAGAATTTGATTGTTTTTCTTGATGAGTTACAAATGAATATCCCCTTTTATATACTAGTCTCATAGGGGCTAGTGACTAAATAATTATTATTACACAAAGCCCTTATTATTTACAAGTGAGTCCTTTCTCTAGAATTTTCTACACAACTAGAATTTTCTAAGGACTTTTCTAGCAATTCCATACGGTTCTAAGGTCTTCCATGAGAAATATCCATATTTCTCTAGAATCTTCGTACATGTGCTAATCTATATAAAGAGAAGTAGATAATTATATAATGCCAAGTGGCACCATAAGACGACAAGTGTAGATTTTTAGGAAAAAGCTCCAACAAAGTTGGAGTTTTAAATTATTTTAAAATTAAAAATGAAATTATAAAAAAAAAATAAAAGTTGCTATTCAAATTAGAGAGTAGTTTCAAGTTGGAGTTTTTAAATTATTTTAAAATTAAAAAAATAAAACAAAGAAAATAAAAACTTTCAATTCAAATTTGGGAGTAGTTATTATACTAAACTGGTAATTTATTAAGAATTCATGTCAATTTAATAATATTAAGTAATGGATAATACAATTAGATAAGCAAAATAAATAAAATATAAATTAATGGGAAAATATAAAAATATAAGACTTATAATTAGAATTATTATGAGAAAAATCTTACATATACACATAACTAAAATCATAATAACCAAACAGTTATAAAGGAAGAATACTTAAAAAAAAAAAACGATAGCGTAAAAATTTATATAGTAATTAAATTTCTCACGTAGGAAATTTTAGTTAATAAATAGAACTCATAATTTCATAATGAAAAATACAAAAATATAAAGAAACTATTGGGATATTATACATAAGATAATATAAAACACAAATGATTAATTATCAAAAATATTAGTATAGTTTTTATAAAAATAATAAAAGGTTTATCTCTTTATACTCTTTGATGAATTCAAAATTATAATTTAGTAAAAAATTACATTATTTAAATTTTCAGTGAAATACAAAATGAGAAAACTAATCAACTATTATAGTAGAAAAGAATGTACGAAAAGAGGGGGATAAAGATAATTTTATAATATTTATATTTTGAATTAATTAATAGATAAATAACATTCAAGAAAATTATTGATAAATTTAGACAATTGAAGAAGTTCGAACAATATAACATAAGTATTAAAAAAAATATTTCCGGAATAAGAAAATATATACTTATGTTATATTAAAAGAGAAGTAGTATCAAAATATTAAGCCAATTGAAAAGTTAATAAAAAAAAATATTAGTAAATGTATCATACTAAGTACTTGCTAATTTAATAAAGATTAAACAAGAAATAAACAATTTATTTGATTAATATATGATGTGTATCCTTTGATTTTGTATAGATTTTGTTATATTTTTGTAAACTACATAAAATAATAAACAATATTTATTAAAATAATATGACATATTAGATTATAATTTTATAAGATTAATATTCTGTCAAATTATCCATACATTGCGCGAGTTCTAACTAGTAAAAATAAGACCACTAGACTCTAACCTGTTAAATAAAAGATATAAGCAGTCAGCATGACTATGAACTTGTGATTCCAAGCCTTAAATCAGGTAAAAACATGTGTGTTTCTCCTTTCATTAAATAGAAAAGACCGGATACATCCGATTAGGGGACCCAGGGTAGTTCCTGCAAAGGATCGAACTAGTGACATCTACACTACTTGAATTCTGGAGGTAGATGTTGTATAGCAGGTTCTTATGGGGGTGGAATGTCTCTACAAAAGTATGATCACCGCTAAGCTGTGGCTAATACCTTCTCGAGACTGTCAAACTTGAAATCCACTTTGCGAATTCTTGGTTTGGACATGTCCATCTGCTATCCCTAATCCATAGAGTTGATAAACTGCAGATAAATGCAGCAACTGTTGAGAGTATGGATGTCAAGGTCCATTTGCAATTATCATATCATCATTATATGTCATGAAAAATTTTCAAGGTACTATCTTTAAATTTCAGTTTCTCCTTTCAGTAAATAAGGAGTTGGTTGCTAATATATATTGTTCGGCTCAATCTGGCTAAAAAATCATCTCTGCCACAATTCAAAATAACGTTTTCTGCAATATACTCCCTCCGGTCCACTTTAAATAATTTTTTATCATCTTTTATGGTCCACAATATATGATTTTTTCAGATATAAAGGAACTAATTTCTTTTTTTCAAAATTACCCTTGAAGTAAAGAGCATAGGAGTATTTGTTGTATTTTCAATGAACAAATTAAGGTTAATATGTTCAATTTTATTGTTAATTAATACTAAAAAATGGATTCCTTAATATGTGTGAAAACAATCAAAAAGTTTAATTAAAACGGACTGCGGGAAAAACAGTTTTCCTACAATGTATATTGTTCGGCTCAACTGGCCCTCAGTCATTAAAAAAAAAAGAAGAGAAATTATAATATAACATATCATGTCACAAGACTAGACTGTAAAGGTAGCCAGAAAATGAAACAGAATTTATGTGCTTAATCTGCTATCCCCTCCGTCTCATATATTGCACGGCAAAACCTTCTGGCTATTCTTAGAAGAGTTTGTGGTTACTCATAACAAGGGCATATCTCCTGTGTCTCACATGCCCCAGCTGAATTAGATTTTATGCAGCACGTGATCACTTGCGTTCTCATCGAGATTGCCTACAAGAAAAAGCATGTCAACCCATACTAAGCAACAAAAGAAAAAGAATGATGAGGAACGCACAAGTCAACCACATTCCCTACTTGAAGAATATCACACAGGATGCCGTCGCACACTGTCGTGCAGATTAACTTGCAGATTTACAATAAAAGCAATTCAAACCAATAACAACTTAACAAGTTGACCAGATATTAATGCAGTTACAAAAGGTTTTGTAAATGAAGCAAGCAAACCATTAGTCAAAAAACCAGATCCCCTCAGTGTAATATATGAACACATCTGCACTTTTATATGCTCTTTCTATTATTTGTACTCTATGAAAATCTAAAGACAACCCATCTTAAATTATAAGGTTTATGAAGCAGAATACAGAGCATGTCCAGATAAAAGCAGCTAACCCCAAAAGGCCTACAATTGTCGATGAAGATAGAAACAACTATAAACATATACAAATCAGAAAACGAAGTCAAAATTCTAACTTTGAAACGAAAAGCGCCTAATATTTGCTCCTTGTTCGGGGGCATCAAATTAGGAATTCAAGTCAGACAGCTAACTCGATCAGATCAGCTATTGAAGAACACAGATTGAATCACAAACCCCAGTTGAATCAGAATTAGAACATCATACGATCACTTGCGATCATGTGCAGATTGCCTACAAGAAAAGCTTTTCAAGCCATAGTTAGCAATAGTCAAATGTTTAGCCCATTCAGTTTCAGTATGATGAGAATGTGCAAGGGTTCCTAGTTGAAGAATACCACATAGCATGCAGAGAAAAACACAATAAAAGCAATGCAAACCCATAAACACATAACAAGATGAGCAAATATCTACTCTGCTACAGAAAGCTTGGCACATCGATCAAGCAAGCAATTCATCTCGAAAACTGACTCGCCCAATGGAATCTGTACCCATCTGCACTTTTATATGACGTTCTGCATCTTTGGCATTCAGAGCTGAAAATACAACTCATATCCATCTTAAATTCCAGTTTCAGAAAGCAAAATAAAGTGCAGTATATTTTTCTTTTGATAAGGTAAAATAATTTTATTTATGCAGGAAAATTCCTGTATACAAGAACTATAAAAAAGTAGATAACCTACATAAAAATATGGTTCTCTAAAATATGCACCCAATCATCTATCACTAAAAGGAAACTAGAGACACAAAAGTTATCCCTCAAATGTACAAGTAATTCTCAAGTCCATCAGAAAACAGTGGAAGATATCCAGATAAAACAGGGTGTAATTTCAAAAGTCTACTATGACATGCCCCTCAAGTGCTGATGGAAATTAGAGATAAATACACATGTATATGAATCAGAAAACCAAGTACAAATTCCTAACTTTGAAACCTAAAGCATCTTTAAATTTTCTGTTTTTTGTTCGACAAAGAGCATGAAATTCCGAACAAATAAGAGGGCTGACTCACTCAAATTCACAAATGAAGAACACAGAAACATTGAAGAAACATATCTATAGATATCTGAAAACTTACCTATATATGCAGTGTAATTAGGATGTCCTGCTTTTGTGGATATGTTAGCGGATCCCCAAGGAAGGGGGGGGGGGGGGGGG
>MCJB01050317.1:0-51105 GCA_002018475.1 Nicotiana obtusifolia
ACCCGATCCAATAAAAATCATTTGAAAATATCATTTGAGTTTCAAAACTAAGTTTATGAAATGAATCAATGCAGCAACAATACCCCTGAAGGGTTCACATAACCGGCGAGATGCCAAATAATATCCCTGAAGGGTTCACATAACCGGCGAGATGCCAAATAATACCCCTGAAGGGTTCACATAACCGGCGAGATGCCAAATATGATGTAATAAACAATGAAAAATACCCCTGAAGGGTTCCATAACCGGCGCGAAGCCCAAATATGATTTAGTACAAAATGACAACTACCCCTGAAAGGTTCACATAACCGGCGCGAAGCCCAAATATGGCAAGTAACCCAAATCACAATGATATCAATTAGATTTTAATCAATTACGTAGTAGAAATCATCAATCGGGATGGACCAAGTCCATATCCCCATAAGTAAACAACCCCATGCTCATCATCGAGCATGTACCTCGCCTCAACATAGCACTATGAGGTGCAACTCCGGGGTTTCGAACCCTCAGGACATCATTTACAAATATTACTCACCTTAAACCGGCTAAATCCTTAGCCTGCGACGCCTTTGCCCTTCAAATTGGCCTCTACGCGCGTCGAATCTACCCAAAATCGTGACAAATATGTCACAATTAATTCGATTAAGTCAATACAATTTATAGGAATAAATTTCATATGAAAATACCAATTTTTTCCAATAAAATCCGAAATTTCCAATTAAATTCGCCCGTGGGGCCCACATCTCGGAACCCGTCAAAAGTTACAAAATCTGAATACCAATTCCGATACGAGTTCAACCATAGCAAATTTACCAAATTCCGATAACGAATCGACCTCCAAATCTTAAATTTTCATTGTTGAAAGATTTTACAAAAATTCCGATTTCTTTCATCAAAACTCGAATCAGACGATGAATATGACCATGGATTTATGAAATATAGTCACTTTCGGATGTAGAACACTTACCCAGTCGAAGCTATGAAGAAATCCTCAAAAATCGCCCAAGAACCGTGCTCCAAAAATCCAAAACGAAATGAAGAAAATGACCATTTTCGGTCCTTAAATATTTGTCCAACACTGCCTGAAAAACAGCAGTACCAGCCAACTTTAATCTATCTTAACTTTCTGTATGTATGTCCAAATGATGTATGGTTTATCTTTTTGGAAACTAGATTCGAAGGGCTACAACTTTTATTTTTGGATCCTCCCCAAATTCCTTACAGGTTACAAGATATAAGCTTCCAAAGTCGATCCTGTGCAGCAGAAATTTCTGCCATGCACACTGCCTGGAAAACAACAGTAGTACCAGTCAACTTTAATCTATCGTAACTTTTCTTATATATGTCCAAATGATGAATGGTTTATCATTATGAAAACTAGATTTGAAGGGCCACAACTTTCATGTTTTGCAATTTTTCTGATTCCTTATAGATTACAAGATATGGCTTCCAAACTGGAGTGCTCGCACCAGTTTTTTTCTGCAGTTTTTCTGCAATTTTTTTCATCTTTTCCAAAGGTGAAATAGTCCGTTTAACCACCCAAAACTCACCCGAGCCATTCGGGACCCTGTTCGGATATACCAACAAGTCCCAAAACATATTACGGACTTAGTCGAGGCCTTAAATCACATTCAACAATGCTAAATACACGAATCATACCCCAATTCAAGCCTAATGAAACTAACAAATTCCAACTTCTACATTCGATGCCGAAACCTATCAAATCGAGTCCGATTGACCTCAAATTTTGCACACAAGTCATAAATGACATAACGGACCTATGAAGATTTTCAGAACCGGATTCCGACCCCGATATCAAAAAGTCAACTCCTCGGTCAAACTTTCCAAAAATCTTCTATTTTCCAACATTCGCCAAAATGCGTTGAATTGTCCTACGGACTTCCAATTTCAAATCCGGACATACGCCTAAGTCAATCACGATACGAAGCTATAGCAACTCTCGGAATTCAATTCCGACCCTCGGATCAAAATCTCGCCTAACAACCGAAAATCGCCAAAATACTAACTCCACCAATTCAAGCCTAATTCTACACGGGACCTCCAAAACCAATTCCGATCACACTCGTAAGTCATAAATCATCTCCCAAAACTAATCGAATCGTCGGAATTCACATCCGAGCCCTCTAACTCATAAGTCAACATCCGGTTGACTTTTTACAACTTAAACCTTCTTGAAAGAGACTAAGTGTCTCATTTCTTACCAAATATACTCCGAACACAAACCATTAAACGTGATTACATAAAATACGATAGCGAATCATAATAAAGCAGAAATGGGGAAAACGGAGCGGTAACTCACGAGATGACTAGCCGGGTCGTCACAGAACCCTTTGTAAATCTTATTCCCCGCATAACTACTAGATAAACCCATAAAAAAGATGGCTGAAAAAGAACGATAGCACACTGATAAATATATCGTCTTTGTTATAGGTAAATTCAAATTTACATATGTTCAGCATTGAAAATCCATCCATAGAACAATGCATATATAATAAATTCTTAACCCACAACATTCTTTATTTCACAAGAAAACGAGAGGCTCTGGGATGTCTTCAGTTTTCTTCTCGTACACTAATGTCCAAGTAGTCCATTGGTGGTCATGGGATGAGATAATAGTAAAGGAATTGTACAACTCTATCAGATCTCCTCCAATCACTTTCCAAGTGATTGATTTCTTTTCATGATCCATGACTTTAATCACTTGCTTACAGATCTTATCTTTTCCATCTATAATCAATAAAGTTCGAAAATACACTAGATGTTATTCCATGTTTAATTGTCCAGTTCCTCATATAAAAGATATAACATTCAGAATAAAATATTTTCTTGTCATTTCTTTTCTTTTTTTCCCTTTGTTTTTCATTTTCATTTTCTCCAAAATTTATTTGAAGCTCACGAAGATTGGATGTGCTATATTTTTTCCTGAATAGAATTATCGTTAAAAATCTCAAAAGAACATCCGGAATTGCGGAAAACATTGAATTAGTAGGGGAAAAGGCTTAAAATTGATTATATTGTATTTGGTATGACAAAAGGAATTTTTCTTGAGAAATATTTTTTTTAAAAATATTTGGTACAAGATTTTCAGTACTTGGTAGTTGGTGACTTAAGAATAGTTTACGTATATATTATATTGACTGCTAGTAATAACATTAGCAAATAAAGTATTAAAAAGTTTATGAGTATTATCGATGTGACGACCCGACCAGTTGTCTCGTGGGTTGCTGCTCTGTCTTCCCCATTTTCTGTCTCATTATGTTTCGTTATCTGTATTTAACGTAACCAACTCCAGTAGTTGAGTGCGGGGTGGACTTGGTAAGAAACAAAACACTTAGTCTCCTTCAAGAAGGTTTAAACCGGAAAGTCAACCGGATGTTGACTTCTGGGTTAGAGGGCTCGGATGTGAGTTCCCATGGTTAGGTTAGTTTCGGGAGATGATTTATGACTTAGGAGTGGGATCAGAATTAGTTTTGGAGGTCCGGTGTAGAATTAGAGTTGAATTGGCGAAGTTAGCATTTTGACAATTTCCGGGTGTTAGGCGAGATTTTTTATCAGAGGGTCGGAATGGGATTCCGAAAGTTGTTGTAGCTTCGATATGTGACTTAAGACTTGCGTGCAAAATTTCGGGTCATTCGGACAAGGTTTGGTTGGGTTTAGATCAACAGAGCGATTTAGAGGATTTTGAAATCCTTAGGCTTAAATCCGACTCGAATTGGGCGTTGAGAGGTTGTTTGATCGTTCCGAAGGTTGGAACAAGTTTGAATGATGCTATGGAGTATGTTGGCGTGATTGGTTGAGATTCCAAAGGCTTCGGGTGAGTTTTGGTTAGTTAAACGGTCTAATTCATCGTTGGAAAAGAAAGTTGCAGAAAACCAGGTGTCAAGAATGCGGTCGCATTTCTCAAATACGGACCGCATATCTCTCCAAGAGATCGCAAACCCAGGCAGGTTCCTAGGCAAAGTTCATGTCAGAAATGCAGTAGGAAATGCGGACCACATATCTAACATGCGGACCGCATATCTGACATCGAGACCGCAATTGAGATAGAAAACTGAACAAAATGTAATGCCAAAAATGCGGTCAGAAATGCGGACCGCAAACCATGCTTCATGACGAGATTGCGGTGAAGGCCAGGGCAACTTTTGCGGTGGCCACGTCACATATGCGAACCGCATATCTGTTCTGCGACAGATATGCGATCGCATATAAGGCCGGACAGGGGTATTTTCGTCCCGATTTTGGACCCCTTTATAAATAGAAATTAGTGCCCATTTGCCATGAAAAGCCATTTTCCGTTACGCACAAAGAGAAACACCTCCAAACTCCATAGAATCACAGCAAATCAACCTTAAAAATCATATCAAAAGGACATTTTCTTGGACAAATTCTCAAGAAGAGGAGTTTTGACCATCTTGAACATTGTTGGAGCTATAGAGCTCGGGTTGAAGCAAGTGTTGAGGCAATTCTTGGAAGATTTCCAAGGGAAAACATCGGGGTAAGTGTTCTTGACTTAATCTTGGTCAAAATTACCCAAACCTACTGCTATTCCAGCTTGTAATTGTGATTAAGTTGGGAAAATTGTGGAAAAACCCTTAAGTTTAGATTTTAAGACTTGGAGGTCGAACCGATGTCGGAATTCGATAAATCTTGAATGGTTGAACTCGTGGGAAGATAAGGAACCCGTTGGGGTGAAAAATTACTGAATTTCGAAAAAATGGGCCCGGGGCTCGGGTTTTGCCAATTTTAGGATTGCTTAGTATTTATTGATTGTTTTCGAGTGCGCTTTGTTCCCTCAACATATTGTGACGTAATTGTTCTGAATATGGATAGATTCGACGCACGTGGAGGCCAATTCGAAGAGCAAAGGCGTCGTGGGCTGGAAATTTAGCCAGTTCGAGGTGAGTAGTGATTGTAAATAATGTCCTGAGGGTTCGAAACCCCAGATTTGCACATCGTAGTGTTATATTGAAGTGAGGCACATGCTCGATGATGAGCGTGGGTGTCGTTTACTACTGGGACTGTGACTTGGTCCATCCCGATTGATGATTTTTACTACATATTTGATTGAAACCTATTTGACGTCATCATGTTTTGGGCTGATTGCCATATTTAGGCCTCATGCCAATTGTTTGAACCCTTTGGGGATTTTTATGACTATTTCCTCACTATTTGTACTTATTACTTGAACTCTGTCATGTTGTTTCCACTGTTGTACAACTCAGCTACTCTTTACTCAGTTTTGAGATTTACACAATATTTGAAATGATGTTTGGACTGAGAACTATTGTTTTACTATGCCCGAGGGGCTTGTGATGATTTTCTGACTGAGTGCGGCCGAGGGCCAGGTGTGAGGTATTACTGATTGATATGAGGCCGAGGGCCTTGATGTATGCCACGAGGTGGCTTGATATAGCGATTGGGCCGTAAGGGGGCCCTCCCGGAGTCTGCACACCCCCGGTGAGCGCAGGGTACCCAGAGATAATACAGTTGGTAACAATGACAACTGTAGGTTATGGTTGGTAACAATGAAAACCGGTAACCAATGATAATACAGTTAGTAACAATGACAAATGTAGGTTATGGTTGGTAACAATGACAACCGGTAACCAGAGTTATTACAGTTGGTAACAATGACAACTGTAGGTCACTGTTGGTAACAATGACAACTGGTAACCAGAGATAATACAGCTGGCAACAATGACAACTGTAGGTTACGGTTGGTAACAATGACAACCGGTAACCAGAGATATTACAGTTGGTAAAAATGATAACTGTAGGTTCCAGTTGGTAACAATGACAACTGGTAACCAGAGCTGTGGGATTGATACTGAGCCCAGGAATATTACAGCTGGTAACAATGACAACTGTAGGTTATAGTTGGTAACAATGGCAATTGGTAACTAGAGTTAGGAAGATTTTTAAATGATTTCTTACTGATTTACTGTTTTCAAATAATGATTTACTGCTTCATTATGTATTGCCTTGTGCTTTACGTGTTCTTTACTTTCAGTCATTATTTATATGTGCTACTCACTGAGTTGGAAGTACTCATATTACTCCCTACACCATATGTGCAGATTCAGGCGTTATTGATTCCCCTCAGAGGCATTGACTACGATTGTCAGAGCGGTGACTCAGAGACTACGAGGTAGCTGTTGGCGTCCGCAGCCCCGTATCTCTTTATATTGTTATTTCCATGTTCTTCAAACAATTGTGCTAGAGAAATATTAATAGTAATCTTGTTATTAGGATTTCATTAGTTGCTCATGACTTTGTGACACCCCGGTTTCGGGCTGTTGTTGGGATGGTTCACTATGTTTTTTTTCCGCAAATGACTGCTATTAAACTGTATTGTGTTGTTCTCTTGTTAAATTTATTGCTTAAATTGAGTTATGGTTCGAATTGGCTGGCCTTGTCCTCACGAGAGGCGCCATCACGACCGGGTTTGGGATTCGGGTCGTGACAAGCTTGCTATCAGAGCCTAGGTTACGTAGGTCTCACGAGTCATGAGCGGGTTTAGTAGAGTCTCGCGGATCGGTACGGAGACGTCTGTACTTATCTTCGAGAGGCTGCGAAACCTTTTTAGGAAAATTCCATATTCTTGAAATTCTTGTCGTGCGAACTTGTTGATCCGAGTACTAAAACTTCTGCTAACCTGTTCTCCCACAGTTGGTGAGGCCGCGAACTACTAGACGAGGTGGACGACCACCAGTACCACCCACTGAGGCCACCAAAGGCCGTGGACGCGGTCGTGGTCGTGGTAGAGGCAGAGCGGCGAGGGCAGCATCTGTTGATCCACCAGCTGCCCAAGCTCAGGAACAGGCTCCAGCAGCACCAGTTCAGGCACCAGCTGTGCCTATCGCTATTCCAGGTCTTCAGGAGACCTTGGCTCAGATATTATCTGTTTGCACTGGCCTCGCTCAGGCGATTTCAGCCACCACACCCGCAACTACTTCACAGGCGGGGGGAGGCAATCAGACTCCAGTTGCCCGTACGCCTGAGCAGGTAGTGCAGGGACTTCAGATGCCGGGGGAACCTCAAACCCAGCCAGCCACACCAGCTCAGGAATTCATAGTACCAGTTAAGCTAGATGACGAGCAGCGTCGCCTTGAGAGGTTTGGCAGATTGCAGCCTCCGTCATTCAGTGGTGCTGAGGGCGAGGATGCCCAAGGTTTTCTTGACAAGTGTCAGCGAATGCTCCGGACAGCTGGGATTCTTGAGTCTAGTGGTGTGGCATTCACCACCTTTCAGTTTACGGGAGCTGCCTTTAATTGGTGGGAGGCGTATGAGAGGCGTAGGCCGGTTGATGCAGCGCCCCTTACTTGGCAGCAGTTCTCCGCTCTTTTCTTGGAGAAGTATGTGCCGTAGTCCAGCAGAGAGGAGCTGCGCAGACAGTTTGAGTGGCTATGACAGGGGGATTTGACGGTGTCACAATATGAGTCAAGATTTTCTGAGTTGGCTCGACATGCTGTCTGGATGGTACCGACTGATCGTGAAAGGATCAGGAGGTTTATAAATGGCCTTAACTATCATCTCCGTATCCTCATGACCAGGGAGAGAGTATTGGGTGCTACCTTCAAGGAGGTGGTTGATATAACTCACGAGATTGAGACGGTTCGCCGTCAAGAGCGAGAGGAGAGGGAGGCTAAGAGGCCTCGAGGACCGGGTAGTTACAGTGGTACTCCTTCGAGATGCCAGTTTCAGCAGGGTAGAGGTCGTTCCTTCAGGCCTGCTCAGCCAGCCCATCCAGAATACCGTGGGGCATCTACAGGTCGTGGTCATCATGGGTTGCAGCAGGGCCAGTCATCACTCAGTGCCCTTCTAGCTCATGCCCCGTCGGCCCAGGGTCCTCCTAGGCCAAGTGCATCTGCTAGAGCACCAGTTGTCCGGAGCATTCGCTGACACTTGTCCAGAAAACCATGGGCATCCTCGCCCTCAGCACCACTGAATGATGGAGGTTGGAGTCTGCCAAACCTCTCAAGACGACGCTGCTCATCATCTGGCATAACTGGTACTATGAATTCTTGAGCTGGTGCAACTGGCTGGGCTGGAGGTACCCCCGGCATCTGTAGTCCCTGGACTACCTGCTCAGGTGTACGAGCAACTGGAGTCTCATTGCCTCCCCCCGCCTGAGAAGTAGTTGCAGCTGTAGTGGCTGAAACCGCCTGGGCTAGGCCAGTGCAAACAGTTAAAATCTGAGCCAAGGTCTCCTGAAGACCTGGAATAGCTACAGGCACAGCTGGTGCCTGAACTGGGGCTGCTGGAGCCTGTTCCTGAGCTGGGCCAGCTGGTGGATCGATAGATGCTGCCCTCGCTGCTCTGCCTCTACCACGACCACGACCGCGTCCACGGCCTCTGGTGGCCTCAGTGGTTGGTATTGGTGGTCGTCCACCTCGTCCAGTAGTTCGTGGCCTCACCATCTGTGAGAGAACAGGATAGCAGAAGTTTTAGTACTCAGATCAACAAGTTCGCACGACGAGAATTTCAAGAATATGGAATTTTCCTAAAAAGGTTCTGCAGCCTCTCGAAGATAAGTACAGACGTCTCCGTACCGATCCGCAAGACTCTACTAAACCCGCTCATGACTCGTGAGACCTATGTAACCTAGGCTCTGATACCAAGCTGTCACGACCCAAAATCCCAACCCGGTCGTGATGGCGCCTCTTATGAAGACAAGGCCAGCCAATCCAAACTAACTTCATTTTAACAGTTAAATAATACTTAAATAATATAAGTATGGTTTAATAACAGTAAATTGCGAAAAAATATAGTAAACCATCCCGACTACAACCCTCAAATCGGGGTGTCACAAAGTCATGAGCTACTAATGAAATCCTAATAATAAAATAACTATTACAATATCTTTGGCACAATTGTTTGAAGAAAGTGGAAACAACAAAATAAAAGAGATATGGGGCTGCGAATGCTAACAGCTACCTCGTAGTCTCTGAATCACCACCCTGACAATAGTAGTCAATACCTCGGGGCAGAACCGATAACGCCTGAATCTGCACACATGGTGCAGGGAGTAATGTGAGTACTTCCAACTCAGTGAGTAATAAATATAACTAATGACTGAAAGTAAGAAACACATAGGACTTAAAGAAATCCACAATGGAACAGTAAAAACATGTAACATCTCAAATAGATAACGTGAAGTAAATGGAGACAACACCAACACAACAAAAAATGCAATGCGAATGCAATGCAATGCAAGTCATGACTATCGTGGCGGCGTGCCACCCGTTCCCTGGGTACCCGGCGCTTACTGTGGGGGGTTCAGTAGCGCAATATTTCGTGACGGCGTATCACCCGATCCATGCATGTCACATCTCGTGGCGGCGTGCCACCCGATCCCATTAAAATCATTTGAAAATATCATTTAAGTTTCAAAACTGAGTTTATGAAATGAATCAATGCAGCAACAATACCCCTGAAGGGTTCACATAACCGGCGAGATGCCAAATAATACCCCTGAAGGGTCCACATAACTGGCGAGATGAACAAATATGATGTAATAAATAATGACAAATACCCCTGAAGGATTCCATAACCGGCGTGATGCCCAAATATTGCAAGCAGCCCAAATCATGATTATATCAAACAAGTTTCAATCACATATGTAGTAAAATCATAAATCGGGATGGACCAAGTCACAATCCCCAGAAGTAAACGACCCCATGCTCATCATCGAGCATGTGTCTCACCTCAACATTGCACTACGATGTGCAATCCGAGGTTTCGAACCCTCAAGAGATCATTTACAAACATTACTCACCTCAAACCGGCTAAATCCTTAGCCCGCGACGCCTTTCCCCTTTGAATTGGCCTCCACGTGCGTCGAATCTATCCAAATTCAGAACAATTACGTCACAATATGTTGAGGGAATAAAACCCAAGCAAAAACAATCGAATTTACTAAGAAACCCCGAAATTAGCAAAACTCGAGCCCCGGGCCCACTTCTCGAAATTCAGTACTTTTTACCCCAACGGGTTCCTTATCTTCTCACGAGTTCAACCATATAAAATTTGTCGAATTCCGACACCGGATCGACCTCCAGCCCTCAAATCTAAGCTTTAGGATTTCCACCATTTTCGCAACTTAAAATACCAGTAAAAATGCTAAAACAACTATAATCTTAGGTAATTTCTTCAAAATTGAGTTAGGAATACTTACCCCGATGTTTCTCTTGGAAACCCTCCAAGAATTGTTTCAAGACTTGCTTCAATCTGAGCTCTCTAGCTCCAAATATGTTTAGAATGGTCAAACCCCCTTCTTTAAGAATTTACAGGAGATAATCTCCATTGGATATGGTTTTGAAGTTGATTTGTTGTGATCCTATGGTGTTTGGAGGTGTTCCTCTTCGTGGGTAACGAAAATGGGTCTTGTAGAACAAAATGGGCACTGAGTTCTATTTAAAAAGTATCAAAAATTGGGTTAAAACACCCTTGACAGGCCATTTATACGATTCTCTATGCCAAAAATGCGCTTCGCATTTCAGGTTTGCGGTTCGCATTTTTGGTCGCAATCCTCGCCCCAAGTTCTGTCTCAGTTTGCGATTTCTATGTCAAAAATGCGGTTCGCATAGCTGATTTGCGGTCAATCAGCGGTCAATTTGCGGTCAATTTGCGATCGCAAATCTGACATTTCTGCAGATTTTTTCCTTGACACGAAAATAGGCATAACTTTCTCATACGATGTCCGAATTGGACTATTCTTTTTGCTATGGCTCCGAAATTTCGATACGGATCTAATGCTTTAATTAAAACTGAATTTGGAGTCCATTTGCATAATATTATACCACTTATTCTTGAAGAGACAACATCGACACATTCTTGAAATGCCAAAGTTAAACTCCATCAACCATCCAAAATCCATTCGAGGCCCTCGGGACATCAACCAAACATGCCAACATGTCCCATAACATTATTCAAGCTTGTTCCAACATTCGGAAGGTTCAAAACAACTTATCAACACCAATTCACGTTGGATTCAAGCCTAAGGTTTCCAAAATCCTCTAAGTCGCTATTTTGATCTAAACCCAACCAAACCACGTCCGAATGACCTAAAATTTTGCACGCAAGTCATAAATCACATATCGAAGCTACAACAACTTTTGGAATTCCATTCTGAGCTTCGGATCAAAATCTCGCCTATCAACCGGAAATCGCCAAAATTCTAACTTCACCAATTCAAGCCTAATTCTACACAGAACCTCCAAAACTAATTCCGATCACACTCCTAAGTCATAAATTATCTCCCGAAACTAACCGAATCATCGGAATTCACATCCGAGCCTTCTAACTCATAAGTCAACATACAATTGACTTTTACAACTTAAGCCTCCTTGAAAGAGACTAAGTGTCTCATTTCTTATCGGTTTCACTCTGAATACAACTTACTCAATTAAATTACCTAAAACACTGATAACAAGGCATAATGATACAGATATTGGGGAAGACGGAGCAGTGACCCATGAGACGATTTACCGGGTCGTCACAGATACAGTGGGATCCGGTTACGCACTGCAATAACTGAAATAAGGGTGGATTGATATGGTGAAATAAGGGGGGATTGTGATGTTGACTATGATTATATGGTGGGATCGGATTGCGCGTCGCAACATATATTTAATTATTATTATTATTGTTGATACTTACATTGTGGAATATGGGAGTGTAGTGTTGTACGGTGGGATTGGGTTGCGCCCTGCAACAATTTATGTGTTTTGTATTCCTTGTTATATTGTGTTGGCTTCGGTTCTTCCGTACGAGACTTTGAGAATTGGTATTTCTCGTTTTTATTGGATTTTAAGGATTGAGGTTTTTTCATTAGTTTACTCCATTGCCCTCATTTCCTGTTTTCCTTTCCTATTACTATTATTTTGGTAAATTGATTTTCAAGATGAATTTGTTATGCTGAGTCATTATCTCATCCCCTATTGAGTTGTTATAACACCACAGTTTTAAATTAAATAATTAATAAAATGCTTACCTTATGTTACTCTTAAGTTAAAACTCATTGTTTCATTCGGTACCTTACTATTTTTAATAGTCGCCATATTTCACTTTAATCGATTTCTCAATCTAATCTCCTTACCCTATCTGATGTTTCTGCTTTACATTGAAAAAACGAATTGCTATTATGTTTTAATTTAATTAAGTTATGTATTTAAATCGATAGCTTATCCATTGCCTTATTTTATTTGAAAATTTCATTCTCTTCACCCAAAATGATTTCTAAAATAAACTCATTTCTCATTGATTTCCTATTTGATTCAGAACTGCAATATTACTTTATTATATATGAATAGATCCCTCAAATATTATTTATAGCATTTGACACGGATACTATGTACTTGGTAGCACGTGAATTTTGCCGTGCGAAGTGATATGGAAAATATGGGCACAAGGTGCCATGTGTGTTAAAGGTTTGGAAGTTGTGATTTATGATATGAGATTACGAGAAGCGGGATAGTTAAAATTCGTGTATTAGGAATGATTTGATTGGTTGATTTATCATCGTTCTCCCTACTTGAACAGATTCATACTTCATTTGTACCCCGACTATGTTGTCGCTTAATTACTTGGTTATTTCTCGTTGCTATTCGCGTTCCCCTTATCTTCACTGTTGATTGAAATTTGAGTTCCTTCTTCTATTGGCCTTACATTGATATTACTTCCTTGTTAGCTTTATGTCATATCATGTTTGCATGTCTGGTAGGTGTCTTGACCTGGTCTCGTCAATACTCTACTGAGGTTAGGCTTGATACTTACTGGTGTAGTGACCCAACTGGTCGTTTTGAGCATTTGCACTTCGCTCGACAGTTTGAGGGAACGAGCATCTCCGCATGATGTATTATGACTTGTGTGAATCGTCATTTTTGGTTTTCTAGTTACTCAGAATTGATTGGGAAGAATGAACTTCCGGATTGAAGCTTTAAGTTGGAAGAATTGACCAAGTTTGACTTCATAGCATTTCACCTTGGATTGGAGTCTTGATGGTTCCGTTAGGTCCGGATGTTATTTTTGGACTCGGGCATATTCCCGAATTTGCATTTGGATATTTGTAGAAGGATTCGACACTAATTAGTAAAAGATGAAAATGGGAATGTTTGAAAAGTTCATAAGTTTGATCGGAAGTTGAATTTAAGGCTATCGGGTTCAGATTTTGGTTTTGAAACTTGGAATAGATCTATTTTGTCATATGGAACTTGCCTGAAAAATTTGACGTCATTTGGAGTTGATTTGATATGGATTGGACACTTGGTTGCGATTCTAATAGTTCTTGAATTTTATTGTGCTCCTCATGTGTTTTGGCGTCCAATTCAAGCTTTTAGAGGTCATTTTGATGGTTTGATCGCGCGAGCGACTTCGTGTTGTGTTTTTGGACTGGTGTGGGTGTTTGGTTTGCATCCTCGGTGACTCGGGAGAGTTTAGGATTGGTTTCGGAATGATTCTTTTATGATTTTTGAGTGCTCGTGCTGGTTTCATCGAATTTGCAATGTTTTTATCGCAAATGCGACTATCACAGTTTCCGAAGTGGCCCTCACATTTGAGAAACTGGGCTGCTGGGGAAAATTTCACATTTGCAAAGAAATCCCTTGCATTTGCGAAGTAGCTGTTTGTTTTTGCGAGGATCCCTGCCGCTTTTGCAAGGCAACTAACTTGGCATTTGCGAAGAATTGGGTCGCAATGCGACTTTAGCAGAAACTCTCCTGGTTCGCTTTTGCGATGAATTGTCCGCTTTTGCGGGGTTCACATTTGTGACCCCCATATCGCAAATACCACATCTACAACCTGCATATAGCTAGGTAATTCTGAGGCTTAGCTTCATTTTGTTGAACCCTAGCCTCGATGGGAGGGAATTTTGTGGAAGGATTTTCATACCAAACTATTGGGTAAGCACCTCTAATCAATTTTCAATTATATTTTATTGTTATACATTAGATTGAACATCAAATTGATGAGAATCTAGGGAAAAATTTGGTGATTTCGTCTAAGTTTTGAAAAATTAAATTATGGGATTTGAGAGTCAAATAGAATCGAATTTTGAAACAAAATACATATATGGACTCGTGAGGCTATGGATAGTCAAAACCTACACTTGGACCTGGGTTTGGACTGGGCAGGCCCGGGGTTGACTTTTGTTGACGTTTTGAAAATTGTATAAAGGCCATAGCTTCATTAATTGAAATTATTTTCTCTTGCATTGTGTGATGTATTTAAGTCGTCTTTGGCTAGATTAAGTCGCGCGAAGATGAAATTGTAAAGGAAGAAGCTAAATCGAGTATTTGGTTGGCCGAATTGATGTAAGTGTCTTGTCTAACTTCATTGAAGGAATTTTTCCTACTACTTGTTATTAGTTGCTACATGTTGGAGTGATACCTATATGAGGTGACGGGCATATATGCATGTGCAAGGGTTAATCATGCTCAGGGAAAAATTATACTATAAATTGTGTCTTGTAGAATTACGTGACTATTCTTGCTTCATGTCTTACTTGACTTCTAGATCACTGAAAATATGGAATTAAATGTTAGAAACCAAGATTTAGTTTACTATAACTTGATTAAAATTTGACAGAATTTTGAGAAACATTGATGTGTTTAATTCGGTCATCATTGTGCTTAATCGTTAACACATTGCTACGGCCGTTATTCTTGAGATATTAGATTCTATACTCGTGTTATAGATCGTTCTTGAGATTTGTTGAACTAAGGTTCTGAGGGTTTATTGAACTATTATTGGCTTGAAAGTTGTGATTGGGGTTCATGTGGAATATTCGTTTAAACACTCTTCGTGATGTTATTTATGTGTTCTACCTTATTTTTCATTGATATACATATGCTTGGTAAGGAAGAGTGTAAAGCACGAAGAGTGGTGCCGGGCCATTTCATTTGAGAGTAAAAGCACAAAGGGTGATGCCGTGCAATTTCATTTGAGAGTAAAAGCAAGAAGGGTGATGCCATGCCATTTAATTTTTTTTACCAAGCTTTCATATTATCATGAGTTCATGGAACGAAGGGTGTTTCCATGCAGGCGAGGACGAGGGACATGCATTACGTTGTGATATCCTTTCCTTGTGTGTACATTCATGCCTTTACCTGGAGTTATTACTGTTGCACCTATGTTATCTACGTGACTTGTCGTTGTTGTTCTATCTTTGTCCTCTATCTCAATTATTGTTGTGTTGTCTATGCCTTCTATCTGTTTAATTTGCAAATATCATGCTTTTCTTCCTGCTGTTATATCTACATCCATGTCATATTGTTGTACTTTAGTATAAGCCTTCTACCATGTTAGCCATTCGTGCCTCTATGCATTAGCTTATAAAGACCATGATTTCTACTCTTATTTGTTATATCTACATCTATGCCTTCTACCATGCTAGTTAGGTGAAATTATGTTCTTCTTTCCTAATTGATGTCAGTACTCCTATGCCTCCTACCTAGTCTATTACTGTTCATATATATTGCTTTGTTAACCAATGCTACTTGTGTATTTCCTGCCGTGTCATTACTGTTATCAGCATTTCCTTCCCCTGGTTGGTACTGTTACACATATACTTGGTGAGGATGAGACAAAAGTAAGAAGGGTGTTGCCGTTCAATTTAATTTTACATCTTGAGTACGTTCCTCATAATATGAAAGTTTTGGAGTTACTATCGTGATTTGTTGGTTATCGCTCTAAGAAAAGGATTGGTCGAGATATTGGGAAAGGCTAAATTGTGATCTCTTCTTGTACTCAGTTATTGCTTCGCATATTCATTTGGTGTACCTATTTATGTTATATTGTTGTATTGTTCTATTGCTAATTTATAGTACATGTTATATCAGTGAGTATCTTTTAACTAAAAGGCTTCGTCACTACTTCACCGAGGTTAGTCAAGATACTTACTGAGTACATGGGGCCGGCGTTACTCATACTACACTTATGCACCTTGCGTGCGGATTTTAGAGCGGAGCTGCGGCGGATGTCGGGGGCTGACTCTGAAGATGTTCGTGTCTTCCGGATGTGGCTATCACTTGTCCTTGGGTAGTTCTAGAGTTGAATTCTGTTTTTGTACATTTTAATCAAAAGTTGTATTTATTTCATATTCAGTTTTGCAATAATCCAGTCTTAGTTGTTCATGTCTTGTACTACCACTCCTTGGGATACTGTATGGAATCCAGTTATAGCATTTGTTGATCACCTTTATTTTTCTTTGAATTGTGTTATATGTTAATTGGCTGACCTAGCGGGTCGAGTTAGGTGCCATTATGACTGGTAGATTTTGGGTAGTGACAAGTCGGTATCAGAGCACTAGGTTCGTAGGTTATATGAGTCACGAGCAAGTGTTTAGTACGGTTGATGTGCCGGAGAATTTCGGCACATTTGATACTAATTGTTTAGATTTTAGCTTGTTTTAAATGTAATTTCCCTTTGTACTTATGTAATTTTAGTATTTTTGCAGTGTATGAGGCGTAAGGACCTAAGAGCATGGAAAAGAGTTCAAAAAGCCACGAAAAAGACAAGAAAAGAGCAAAAAGGCATCGCAAATGTGGATATGCTCTCGCAAAACCACATGCGAGCGGCATATTTCACACCGAGATCGCAGATCAAAACAGATTTCTGGGCAAAGTTCAACGTCAAAAATGCGGTCTCATCTGCAATCGCATGACCTGTTTGCAAGCCGCAGAAGTAACCGCAAACTAAACATGAAGTCTACTGAAGGAAGAAAATGCATTGCAAGATGCGGTCGCATTTCTACAATGCGGACCGCAAACCATGAATGTGGTGAAGGCGAAACTAGGGTTACAATCTGCGATGGCCATGTCAAAAATGCGGACCGCATGTCTGTTATGCGACAGAAATGCGGTCGCATATTCAACCTGAAAGGGCAGTTTTGTCCGACTTTTGTCCCGATTTTTGGCCCTCTACAAATAGATTTATTGGGGTTTTGTGGGCTCTATCCTGTCTGACTTTAAAGCTACAATAAAAAGCATTAATATTCCTCTCTTTTGGAAGCTTTTGGGTCAAGAATCTTTCACTTTGTAAGCTATATGGCATTTAATATTCTCTTGCTTTTGTATTGTAGTATGAGTAGCTAACTTTAAATACTAAGGTTGTGGACCCTAAATGGGTGTTATGTTAATGGGTGTTTAACATTGAATATATATATAATGGTTGGTTGATATTTATTTACTTCTCATTCTTCATTTATTGTTGGTGGTTGCAAACATTAACAAGTGCCATTAAATTCTTGCTTTGCTTGGGAAAGTGGGGTAGAATTTGGTAGAAGTAAATACCAAAGACTCAAGGCTTTAAACCTTGTTTAATAAAATCGCTTAGGAATAAGTGGGTTTTATTTGGCATAAATTGATTGTTCTTAATTGCAACTCTTTTATATTTGGAAAAATCATAAAGAGGAAATACTACCTAACTATTGGAAAATATTGAGTAGTCATTTAGACATCATTTGCATATCAAAAGGACCTTCCATTAGAAATATATCATATTAACACGGTATCATTACACTTCATTAATGGGGACATAACCTTGGTTTCTTTAATCAAATTATCTACATTCTCAATATTTCAATTAGCCATCACCTAAAACCAAACTCAATTCATACTCTTGTTACCATTTATACATACTCTTGTTACAGTTAACTGGATAGAATTACGACTTTAGTCGAGTAACAAACTAGTCAAGTAACCTTTTCACACCTATTCCCTGTGGGATTCGACCCCAACATTGTTGGGTTATTATATTTGACATCGACCACCTTACACTATTTATTAATGTGTCATTTGAGCGTATCAAATTTTGGCGCTATTGCCGGGGAATACGGTTTTGAAATTACTAATTAGTGTGTGCTTTATTGTACGTCTTATTCTATTCCATCATACTTTGCTTGTTTTGCTTGGTGTTGATAGGAAAACATGTCCGAATATGGTGAAGACGTGGAGGCAGAAATGGAAGAAAATCCTTTTGCGGATATCGAGGAGTACATTGAGGATACAAATGCTATTGTACCTCCGGCCGTTGGCGCTGCAACTTTCACGGTGGAACACAGTTTAATCCTTATGCTCAAAGCGGAGAGATTTTTCAAGAATTCCACTGATAATAATCCAACACAACATCTTAGAAACTTCTTGAGTGTGTGTGCAATGCATAAGCAGAACAATGTCTTTGATGATGCCCTAAGGTTGAGATGCTTCAAGTACTCTCTAGCTAGGGACGTAAGGAAATGGCTTCAAAATCTTCCCCCAAACTCCATTCATTCCTAGCCCGAACTTGTCCGAGCCTTGTTGTCTAAATGGTTCCCGCAAAGTAAGAAGTCTGAGCTCCTGGATAAAATCTTCTTTTTCAAGCAAGTACCAGGAGAACATCTACATGAGGCATGTGATCGTTTCAAATTATATTTGGTGAGGTCTCCCAACCATGGTTTCCCGAATTCTATTTTGTTTGAGAAATTCTACATGGGCTTTGATCCGATGAACCAATCTATAGCCAAGAATGCAGCTGACAGATCTTTCATGGACAAATCATTCGCAAGGGTGGCACAAATACTTGACAAAATGGCAAAGCATAATCAAGCATGGCATTCCGAGGACACCACAGGTGGAATTACATATGGCTCTCCTTCCTTGAGCAACATGATCAAGGAAAATCAAGAGAGAGATCAAGTGATTGCAGGGCTTGCAACAAATGTTACTGTGTTGACAAAGATGTTCACCGAAAGCAAAACGAAGAAGGTAAATGTGGTTGAGGATGTGCAACCCGTATCAAATAAGGATTTTTATGAAGCAAATTATGTCAACAACTCTCAAGGAGGGTATCAAAGGCAACAACACCAAGGTCAAGGACCACAAAATCAATGGAGGCCAAACCCGCAAGGGCAAGGCCACCAACAATGGCGAAATGACCATGGTGGCTCAAACCAAGGTAATTGGAACAACAACAACAACTTCTCAAACCGGAGTTCAAATCCCTATGTTCCCCCAAAGGGTCAATATTCAAATCAAGGTTCCTCAAGCGAGTCTAAGTTGGAAAGTATGCTTGAGTGGGTATTGCAAAATCAAGAAAAACCCGACACTTGTATGAGGAACATGACCAAGCTTGTGGGCTCTCATGAGATGCAAATGAGAGACCTCTCTAGGGAGCAAAATCAAAAGCAAAAGGGAACACTCCCTGGTGACACAATTGCGAACCCAAAGGGTAGCTAGAGTGGCCCAACTTCTCATGTCATGTAAATTATTACTAGGAGCGGGAAGGTACTACAAGGAGAGGGTGAACAAGTGGTTGAGGTAGAAAAGTTCGAGCAAGGGGTTGAGGTTGAAGAGCCAAGTGTTGTAGAAATTGAGAAAATTCCGGAAGATGTGCAAGTGCAAGAAGAGAACCGGGAAGTGGTAAAGGAAAAGGCAAAAGAGACACCAAAAATTCTTCCGCCTATTCCTAGACCTGCTCCTCCTTTACCTCAAAGACTTGTAAGAAGGGTTGATGATAGCAAACTCGAGAAGTTCTATGACATTCTAAAGCAATTATCGGTAAACATCCCATTCTTGGAAGCTTTTCAAGAGATGCCAGGTTTTGCCAAATATTTGAAAGATTTGATCACCAAGAAGAGGACCACCAAGAATGAGGTGGTGAACATGACGCACCGAGTTAGTTCCATTATTGCCACAACCACCGTTCAAAAGAAAGAAGACTCGGGAGCCTTTACTATTCCATGCACTATCGGGGCACGTGATTTTTCAAGGGCCCTTTGTGATAATGGGGCTAGCATGAACTTAATGCCGCTTGCAATTTACAAACAAGAGGGATTAGGAATGCCAAGGCCAACAAGTATGAGATTGCAAATGGCCGATCGTTCCATCAAGAGACCTGTAGGAATTGTTGATGACATGATTATAAAAGTGGGAGAGTTTCATTTACCCGCCTATTTTCTAATCCTTGATTGTGCGGTTGACAAAGAGATCCCTATCATCTCGGGGAGACCATTCCTAGACACGGGAAGAGCACTCATGGATTCGGAGCGGAATGAAATCAAATTCCGTGTGAATGATGAAGAGGTCACATTCCAAGCAAGCAAGGGCATGAAACTACCACATGAGTATGAAAGCATTTCGGTGACTGATATTGTTGATGAGGTGGAAGATGCGGTTGAAATGAAAATGGAAGAACAATGCCTCGGTGAAGCATTAGCGGCTATTTTGGTAAACTTTGATGGTGAGGATATGGAGGGATATATGGAATCGGTAAATGCACCGGAGGGGCTTGATTCTTACACTTATGCTCCGGCAAAGCTCTCTCTTGACATGGAGAATAGAACCACACCTCCCGCAAAGCCATCTATTATTGAGCCACCACAACTAGAGCTCAAACCACTTCCTCTGCACTTGGGGTATAAATTTCTTGGCTCAAATGATACTTTACCGGTAATCGTTTCTTCTTTGTTGAATTATGTACAGGTGGAACGATTGTTGAAAGTCTTGAAGGAGCATAGGCAAGCCATTGGATGGACAATTGCGGACATTAGTGGGATTCCCGCGGGAATTTGCGAGCATAAAATCCAATTGGAAAGTGAGACCAAACCGAGTGTGGAACATCAACGACAGCTGAACCTGTTAATGCAAAAGGTAGTAAAGAAAGAAATCATCAAATGGTTGGATGCGGGGATAGTCTACCCCATTGCCGATAGTTCTTGGGTGAGCCTGGTGCAATGCGTGCCGAAAAAGGGAGGCATGACCGTAATTGAAAATGAGAAAAATGAGCTCATCCAAACAAGAATGGTGACCGGCTTGAGGGTGTGTATGGATTATTGGAAACTCAACAGTTCCACATGCAAGGACCATTTCCCTATGCCTTTTATTGATCAAATGCTTGATCGGCTTGCGGGAAGGTCATTCTATTGTTTGCTTGATGGATATTCCGGCTACAACCAAATAAACTTAGCATTGGAGGATCAAGAGAAGACGACATTCACTTGCCCCTATGGAACATTTGCTTTTAGCCGGATGCCATTTGGTTTATGCAACGGTCCGGCTACTTTTCAAAGATGCATGTTGTCCATTTTCTCCGACATGGTAGAGGATTTTCTAGAAGTCTTCATGGACGACATCTCGGTGGTAGGTGAGTCTTTTGAGCATTGTAACAATCTTATACAAGTGCTTAAGAGATGTGAAGAGACCAAACTTGTGCTCAATTAGGAGAAATGTAACTTTATGGTGGATGAAGGCATCGTGTTGGGGCATAAAATTTCAAAGCATGGCATAGAGGTTGACCGGGCAAAGATAGAGATTATTTCTAAGCTTCCTCCACCTACTTCCGTTAAGGGTGTTCAAAGTTTTTTAGGGCATGCCGGGTTCTATAGGTGCTTCATCAAGGATTTCACCAAGATTGCAAATCCTATGTGCAAACTCCTTGAGAAGGATGCCAAATTTGTGTTTGATGAGAAATGCCTCAAAGCCTTTGAGGAGTTGAAGCCAAAGCTCACCATGGCACCTATTATTGTCACACCCGATTGGTCTCTTCCTTTCGAGCTCATGTGTGACGCCAGTGGTATAGCCATTGGGGCAATGCTTGGCCAACGTCACAACAAGGTTCTTCACCAGTCTACTATACAAGAAAAACACTCAATGGGGCACAAATGAATTACACAGTGACTGAGCAAGAACTTCTTGCCATTGTCTAAGCCTTTAAGAAGTTCGAGGCTTATTTGTTGGGATCCAAGGTGATAGTGTACACAGATCATGCAGCTCTTTGCTATCTCATGGAAAAGAAGGATGCAAAGCCTCGGTTGATTCGATGGGTCTTGTTGTTGCAAGAGTTTGACTTCGAAGTCAAGGATCGCAAGGGAACTCAAAATCAAGTGGCGGATCATTTGTCAAGGGTTGAAGAAGCAGGGAGACCAAAGGGAGATCTTCGACGTGTGGGGAATGATTTCATAGGATCCTTTGTAAGCTCTTGCGGGATGAAATATATTTTGGTGGCTGTGGACTATGTATCCAAATGGGTTGAAGCGATCGCCTTACCAAACAACGAGGCAAGGAGTGTGACCACATTCTTTGAAGAAAAACATCTTCACTCGGTTTGGCACTCCTAGAGCCATTCTTAGTGATGGCGGGTCTCATTTCAGTAACAAGGCTTTCAAGGTTCTACTTGAGAAATATGACATCAAGCACAAGGTAGCCACACCTTATCATCCGCAACCAAGTGGTCAAGTTGAGGTTTCCAACCGGGAGATCAAGAGCATTCTAGCAAAGACTGTTAATGCAAACAGGACCGACTGGTCGAGGAAGCTAGATGACGCATTGTGGGCGTACCGCACGACGTACAAGACTCCTATTGGTACTTCTCCTTATCTATTAGTCTTCGGAAAAGCTTGTCATCTCCCCGTGGAATTGGAGCACAAGGCTATGTGGGCGTTAAAAACGTTGAACTTGGACTAGGCTGAAGCTGCAAATTTGAGGTTAACACAACTCAATTAAATGGAGGAATTCTGTTTCCATGCTTATGAAAGTGCAGCTGTGTACAAAGAAAAGATGAAGTTCGTCCATAATAAGAAGATCTTGAAATGAGAGTTCAAGTCGACTGACTTGGTATTGCTCTTTAACTCAAGGCTCAAATTGTTTCCGGGAAAGCTCAAATCAAAATGGTCCGGTCCATTCAAAGTGGTCAATGTCTCTCCTTTTGGAGCTGTGAACTAGCATCGAAAGATGGGCTCCGAACATTCAAAGTAAATGGCCAACGAATCAAACACTACTTGAGCACAGATGGCGAAAAACATTTGGTGGAGCAGCTGGCTCTCAAAGATGGTCCGTGCCCGACCATTGAGTGACTCCAAAGGAACACCAACTTCGTCGTGCCGCGACATTAAATCAAGCGCTTCATGGGAGGCAACCCATGTGTGGTAACACCTTTTTTTGTTCTTTAAATTTTTAATTTTTGATAGATAGATTTACTTGAGAAATTTAAAGTGTGTGTTAGAGTGCAGGGGATTCAAAAGATCACAACACTGGGAAGGAATGCATAAAAAAAAAAAAAACCACTGCTTGAAGTTTGCTGCAAAGATGCAGTCGCATTTTCACTATGAGGACCGCATTTTGGTCGCAAACTAAAACAGTAAGTTTGGCTAAAATCGTTGATCAGAATGCGACAAGGTGATGCACTTTGTGGACCGCATTTCAATTATGCGATCGCATTGTGCTTCGCATTGTTACCCCTTCAACAAGTCAAATGAACCCACCGCATAACACTTATGCGGTCGCATAGTGTGTTATGCGGTCCCATCGCAAAGTGTCAGGTACATCGTCGCATTCTCTCATATCTCACTCATTCAAAACAAAACAAAACAAAACAAAAACAAAAAAAAAAGAAAAAAAGAAAAAAAAGAACGAACAAAAAAGAGAGGCAAACAGAGATCGAAAAAAAAAATTGAGGGCCAAAAACGGCTAGTTATCGAATCATACAAAGGACGAATACCTATTCATCTCCATAGTGCTCGTACTCCTCTTCACTGGTATGTGTCCCTGACCTAATTTTCCATTTTCAAGTTCACTTCTATCTTTTCTGTGGTCTTCTTTATTTTCGTTCTGCATTTTTTATTGTATTGTTTGTCGTAGTTGTTTGTATATATCGTGGTCATTTCTGGGTAGAAAACATATTTGGGGTGCTGGGTAGAGAGAAATAGGACCGCCATTGTCGAGGGATGAATTGAATCGTGAGAACGAAGGCATTTGCGGCCCCGAAAATCAGAATGCGGTCCGTATTTTGGCCGCATAATTAAACCCTAGTCTTCTGAGGACGATGATGAAATGCGGTGACATCTGCGATCGCATTTTTAATATGCGGACCACAAAGTCATCGCAAACTGAAACCGACCACCTAGTTAAAACCTTGCTATCTGCGGTTGTTTTGCGATCGCATTTCCCAGTTTGCGGTGGATTTGCGATCGCATTGTGTTATTTTGTTTTTTTTGTTGTGCGCAAATCAGTTCTACGATAGTTATGCGGTCCACATAGTGGTTATGCGATCGCATAACCCATCGTAGAATGAGATCTAGTAGTGCACAATCAAGACTATGACAAGTTTGCGGTCCGCATAGTGGTTATGCGACCGCAAAACATGTCGCATTTTTTGACTTTTTATTTGAATTCTCCTGTTTTCTTCTAACTGTTGCTTACAATGTCGCTCACATTTCACCTTTTTACAGATATGGCTCCCCAAAAGCATGCAGCCTCTGCCTAGAAAAGAGCATCTTCCAGTCATCACACATCGCAGGCAACACGATCACGGACAGAATCCAATGTGCCACGCCCCTCCTAGTCTGATGAGGAGGAACTCTTTCCCTCAGTCAATGTACAGGCGGAGGCAAGAAGGAAACACGGAGATGACTTTCACTTCCGATTTGGGGTTGAGGGATCCAGGGAACTGTACAGAGAAGGACTCACCAAACGAAAAATCCTGGGCGAGAAGCAATTGAGCTTGAACGGGCAACAAGAACAGTACCCCCACATCATGGAGAATATAAAATCAAGAAATGGGAATGCTTTACTGACGCCCCCAGTGAGTACAATGAGTCCCTTGTCCGTGAATTCTATGCATCATACAGAGCCTCCAGGACTGCGCACCACAAACGCAACAAAATTTTTACTAGCACTGTACTTGTTCGGGGGAAGAGTGTGTTTTGCAACATTGATGTCATTAATGAGTTGTATTTCCTTGGCTGGAGAACAGGCACAGCTGAGTATGATGCCAAATATGCAAATAGGGAGAATGAGCGTGGTTGGATTGCTTCGGCGATAGCAAAGGGTACCCCTGCTTGGATCAACCTTGGGCATAAGATATACAAGGAGGATCTCACAAGAGAGGGTCGATTCTGGCTCAGCTTTGTTACCTCTCGATTGATACCGTCCCGGAACGAGACTGACATAGGCATTGAGAAGGCTCTCCTCATTGCATGTATCATGCGGGCATCAAGATTGATGTGGGAATTCTGATCTTCCAAGAGATCGGGATCCGGGCAAAGCAGCATGCTACTTCGCTTCCATTTCCTTGCTTGATCACAACCCTCTGTAAAGCTGTAAAGGTCCCTCTCATGCAAAACTCTGACAAGACCGGGAAGGAGACGAGGGACATTGATATCACGCGTATTAGTGATGTTGTTGCCCCACCAGAGATTAAAATTTAGGATCCAATTGATGTATAGCCTTCCGACTCCCAGACTCCTGTGACTCCTCAGGTTCCAATGGCATCCACTTCTACTTCAGAGCCTGCCTCTCAGTCCACCACTGTTCAGCCTTCTTCTGCACTGCCAGCCATCTTGAGGCTTGGTCTCATTGCCCAGCATGCCAATGCCAAGGTAGACCAGCTCTTGAAGACCTTGCCCAACCTCATCAAACAAGCCTTGACTCCTATACAATCTTCAGTGACAACTCTCCAACAACAACAAACAATGTACGGGGATCGCTTGTAGCAGATTGAGTTAAGGGTTGAGAAGATAGAGCACGGTGAGGTTAGTGGTTTGCCTAAGCTACCGGAGGAGGTTGCTTCTATGAAGACCGAGCTCCACAAGATGCAAAATTTGGAGTTCGATCTATCATCCCTCCTGCCCAAGGATGCTGAGCAGGGAGCAGACACAGCAGCACCAGACTTGGGTATCGATTTCACGACTCTGATGGCAGACATTGCACCTCAGACTATCGGGGTTTCCCAACCTCCAGCTCCTCCAGTACGTGTTGATATTCATGACGAGGAGACTTCCGGACATTCTTCAGAGTCCGAGGGCGAGGAGGCATACGAGGTGGAGAATGAGGAGGATTCATGGTCCTTGGAGGATGATGGCCCTCAGGAGAAGGGCAGGCAGATTGCTGCTCCTACAGTGGAGGATGAGGAGCAAGCAGACATTTAGAGGGCGATAGAACACTCGCTAGCAGATTTGGCCGCCCCTGCCGACCCATCGGCCACTCAGCCATCAGCGGGAGAGGCTAGCAGCTCATAGGCCCCAGCTCCAGTTCTGGACCAGCCAGATATCCCTCCTCCATCAGTGGAGGTCACTCCTCAGGCCGAGCTCTCATCGGTCCCAGCGTCAGCAACTGTTGTACATATTCATGCCTTTATGTTATAAACAAACTTATGTACACATGTGTATTTTGTTCGTGATTTTGTATATATTAGTGCTTTGTGATTTTCGTACATAAGTTATGTCATCCTTGTGCATATATATATATATATATATATAAACCAACAAAAACTATTAGATAGTTGTCCATCTTTAGTAATTACCAATGACTTCCCCTTGTTTTTTCTTAGTCGGGTTCTTTTCCAAGGGTGTAATAGTAGAACCAGGACAACAGAATGAAACATGTTGACCGGGTTGGTGTAATTGTCTAGTCTCAAGCATGTGTGTCTGTACATAGCCTATACCCTTCCACAAAAAAAAAAAATAAAAAAAAATAGATCAACTGTGTGAACTTGAGGCTCGCTCTGTGACTCTACATCTACCTAGACTTATGCATGTATATATGATGAAAGCTTTGAGTTGCCAAATGTTGACTCGACGGCTTTAAACTATGTGAACCAAACAGTTCGTATGCCATGTGGGTGAGTTCTTTGTGTAGATAATTCTTGTGTTTGCTTCTGCCATCTAGAACTTGCCCGGTTGGATTTCGATGCTTATAATAATTACACTTGGTTGGAGGGATGATCTTAAGCATTCTTTGTTTTATTTGCGAAACCTCTTTAGCCTTTCAAGCCTACCATTGCATAAATAATATCACTAGTGCCCTATTCGAGCCTTTAGCCTTTTCTAACCTTTCCCTTTTGTAAAATAATTCCCTCTTTTAAACCCGATCCTCCTTGAACATTGAGAATGAGGCTAAAAGCCTACGTTGGGGGTGTGGTGTCAAAGTGGAAATGGGTAAGGTTGTACATTGATTATAGGAGCATATACCTCAAAGTGTTCATATGAAATTATTCAAGCTCCAAAACAAAAATGTGTATAAATATAAAAAAAAAAAGAGAGAGAGAGAGAGAGAGAGAGAGAGAGAGAGAGAGAAATATGTGTGTATATATATATATAATTATAGAGCCTTGAAGAAAATTAGAGAGGTATTTAAGGTGGTTCTACATTGGGAACTAGATGCCAATGTCGCTATGGGGTTTGAAAAGAAACAAAGTGCAAAAAGAAAAGAAATTGTGATTAGTGTAAAAGGAGGGTGTAGTCACTAGTATCTAAATGCTTATCCGACCCTTCCCTAAACCTACATTACAAGCCTAAAAAGTCTATATGGGATCTCCAACCGAGCGTTCTTAGAATTAAGCGACGAATTAAAATAAGGGCAAGCCTATGGTATGGTATGTTGTAACACCTGAAACTCTTTTCTGAGAGTGAGTGTATTTGTGATTCGTCCCTTTCTGTTGTCATTGTAAATATTGTGATTTTGGGACTTTCTTTCTAGTGAGGGTTACATGAACTGTGAGGTTGAACAAAATTTGAGTTTTTGAGTCAAACGAAGTGCACTCAGCTAAGGGTAGCATCTTGTCACGTTGTCTGAGGCTCAAAGTTCACAAGTTGATTAGTTTTCCTTGTATATATCGATGGTTCAGGAAGGGTAAAACACTCGAAGATGCATGCTTGAAAAACTAACAACTAACACCGTCCATGGTCACTATTGTTTCATGTGTTGTAGATGGAGTCTAGAATAGGATAGAGTCATCTTAGTTGCTTGAGGACAAGCAAGAGTTTAAGTTGGGGGTGTTGATGCGCCTGAGAATTTCGGCACATTTGATACTAATTGCTTAGATTTTAGCTTGTTTAAATGCAATTTCCCTTTGTACTTATGTAATTTTAGTATTTTTGCAGTGTATGAGGCGTAAGGACCTAAGAGCATGGAAAAGAGTTCAAAAAGCCACAAAAAGACAAGAAAAGAGCAAAAAGGCATCGGAAATGAGGATATGCTATCGCAAAACCCACATGTGAGCCGCATATTTCACACCGAGATCGCAGATCAAAACAGATTTCTGGGAAAAGTTCAACGTCAAAAATGGGGTCTCATCTGCGATCGCATAACTAACCGCAAACTAAACATGAAGTATACTGAAGGAATAAAATGCGATGCAAGATGTGGTCGCATTTCTACAATGCGGATCTCAAACCATGAATGTGATGAAGGCGAAACTAGGGTTACAATCTGCGATGGCCATGTCAAAAATGCGGACTGCATGTCTGTTATGCAGAAATGCGGTCGCATATTCAACCTGAAAGGCAGTTTTTCCGATTTTTGTCCCGCTTTTTTGCCCTCTATAAATAAATTTATTGGAGTTTTGTGGGCTCTATCTTGTCTGACTTTAAAGCTACAATACAAGGCATTAATATTCCTCTCTTTTGGAAGCTTTTGGGTCAAGAATCTTTCACTTTGTAAGCTCTATGGCATTTAATATTCTCTTGCTTTTGTATTTTAGTATGAGTAGCTAACTTTAAATACTAAGGTTGTGGACCCTAAATGGGTGTTTAACATTGAATATATATATATAATGGTTGGTTGATATTTATTTACTTCTCATTCTTCATTTATTGTTGGTGGTTACAAACATTAACAAGTGCCATTTAATTCTTGCTTTTCTTGGGAAAGTGGGGCAGAATTTGGTAGAAGTAAATACCAAAGACTCAAGGCTTTAAACCTTGTTTAATAAAATCGCTTAGGAATAAGTGGGTTTTATTTGGCATAAATTGATTGTTCTTAATTGCAACTCCTTTATATTTGGAAAAATCATAAAGAGGAAATACTACCTAACTATTGAAAAATATTGAGTATTCATTTAGACATCATTTGCATATCAAAAGGACCTTCCATTAGAAATATATCATATTAACACGGTATCATTACACTTCATTAATGGGGACATAACCTTGGTTTCTTTAATCAAATTATCTACATTCTCAATATTTCAATTAGCCATCACCTAAAACCAAAATCAATTCATACTCTTGTTACCATTAATACATACTCTTGTTACGGTTAACTGGATAGAATTACGACTTTAGTCAAGTAACACACTAGTCAAGTAACCTTTTCACACCTATTCCCTATGGGATTCGAGCCCAACCTTATTGGGTTGTTATATTATACATCGCCCGCCTTACACTATTTATTAAAGTGTAATTTGAGCGTATCAAGGGTCATGTGGATCGGTATGATGACGTCCATACCTATCTTCGGGAGGCTACAGGGCATTTAGGAAAATTTCCCTTCCTTCTTTCCTTATCGTCCGACCATGTTTCAACTTGAAACTTACGATTTTAATTCTTCCTATTCGTTCATATATGATGTGGCGCACTCAGTATTCGCTATGCGCCGACGACCTGTTATGCTGCAGATGGATCACGAAGGGCCATGGACGCTTGATTATCATTGCGATGTGCTGCCTAGTCTCAGGAGCAGATGCAGTGTTAAATCTTCCAGTCATTCATGTGAGGTACGAGGCGGGTTCTTATATCTGGTTGGTAAGCACAATCTTGGGAAGATTGGATGGTGGCCTAGCTGTTGTGATTAAGGTAGGTTCATGGTAAGGTGTCGATTTTAGTGGAGCCGGCGGGCCATCTCCTGAATGATGAGTTTGGATCGTGTGTTTCGTATGAGGTTTCTATTCGGTGGAGTGCATATATTATCATTTCAGAGCATTTGGAGAAGTTGTTTGCCTATTGCAAGTATGGGCAAGCGCTTGGCAGAGTCTTCGGAATGTTCTATGACCGCTATTGCATGGGTTTTTGAAGTATTTAGTTATATAGTCGTGCAGGATAGGGCCATGCTATGAAGATATGGTACTTTGGGTTGTCGATGAGGTGTTCTATGGATTCGGGCTAAGTGGGAGAGTCTGCTAATGATGATCAGGTTTTAGGATTATGCGTTGTGTCAATTTTCGAGCGGAGGGATAGGTTTGTTATTTCCTCAAATAGTCATGTGCTATTGAAGCGCGGGTTGGTTAATGCGTATTAGTTGTGTATTGAAGATCAGAATAAGGTGAGTGGGGATCGAGAAGGTTCTGACGAGTTCTAAGTTTATGTAGCGTTTAAGGACTTCTAAATTTGTGTACGGGTAGGGTTGAGATCGGTAGGGAATGGGGATCGGATCTGCAGTTTTCTTTGTATAGAAAGATTCTACATGACAATGTTGGAGGGTTGCAAGAAATGGCTTCGGGTTCCCAGGAGGTTCCTTTAGGGGGACCATATCGGAGTATGTTACTTTCGGGTTGGCAGTTTGGGTGACTCGACTGAGTTAGAGGTGATCAGTCCTGATGACTCGATCATGTGTTATTGGGTTTCGAAGAATTCATCATGGTTATGACCACGGCTGAAGTGGGTGTTTGCTGCGAGTAAAGAGTATATATTGCGTGTGGTGATGTTCTCCTAGGATGAGTTATGCAAGGTTTGCAGTTGGTGAGATGTTCAATTTGCTCATGGCTTAGAGTTAATTATGGAATTTTCCTAGTGTCGCAAGTTAGCATGTTAGAGGCGATGCGCTGTGTGGGGTTGAAAAGTTGCTTGCACAAGGTTGTGGTTTAGTTTTGGGGGGAAGGATATGAGTTCTTGATGATGTGGACGATTTCAGATGTCTAAGATTATGATGTAACTGTTGTTTTTCCTGGGGAGAGTTCGCCTGTTTGCAGATGCATTGTTTTTTGACCTCTGGGTATTTTTCTGTAAGATGATGGATATGAATGACGTATCAGCCATTTGAGTAACGGCGTTGAGATCAGATATGGAAATTTTGGTATACATGAGGTTTAGAGACAGGATGTTCTCGTTGGCAGACTATTCCTTGATTGCGAATGGTGAAGGAATGTTGAGGATTGGGTGATTGATATGTATGTGTTATGGAAAGGTTGCTATGGTCTTTTGCAAGGTTATTTACCTGTTGGGAATGATCGAAATTTGCTTTGGGGATTATTTGTGAGCCTAATGGGAATGTGCATTCTATATCAAATCGGATTTGCTTGCTCTTGTGCAGCTATTACCACATGTATGTCATCGAGCAGAATGGATATTGTTCGCGCGTTGGACTATGTTATATGTTTCTCTCTTATGCTATGACGTGTTGTAAGGATTACATGATTTTTCGCATGCATATTGTAATTCTGTATGGGCTTTATGACGTTATGGGCAAGACGGCCCTTGTGATGTTGACTTGCTTATTGCACCATAGCAGTGCTTGTCTTTCTTAGTATTGTTGTGCCTAATCATCTTCCTACAGTATATTTTTTGCACTTTATCGTGCTTGATATTGATGCACACATAATCACTGAGTCCGAGTATTATGGCTAGATGGGTACCCTATGTAGACTAATATGATGGGATCGGGCTGTGCGTCGCAACAGTACTATGATGAAATGTAACTCCTTATCTTATTTCGTGTATTTTGCTTTTACCTTTTTGAAAATAGTTCATAGGAAAATGTTAAAAGTACCCTTCCTACTTAAGTTGCTTAGTAGTTTGCAAAGTGGCTGTTTGCTTTTGCGAGGATATCTGCCGCTCTTTTTAGGCAACTAATCTTCGCATTTTTGAAGAATTGGGTCGCAAATGCGACCATAGAAGAAACTCTCCTAGTGCGCTTTTGCCATGAATTTTTCGCTTTTGCAAGGTTCGCATTTGCGAACCCCATGTCGCAAATGCGATATCTGCAGCCTGCATATAGTTGGGTAATTCTGAGACTTAGCTTCATTTTGTTATATTTTGAACCCTAGCCTTGATGGGAGGTGATTTTGTGGAAGGATATTCATACCAAACCATTGAGTTAGCACCTCTAAACAATTTTTAGAGTCAAATAGGACTCGAATTTGGAAACAAACACATATATGGGCTCGTGGGGCTATGGGTAGTCAACACCTACCCTTGGACACAGGTTTGGACCTGGCGGGCCCGAGATTGACTTTTGTTGACGTTTTGGAAATTATATAAAGGTCATAGCTTTATTAATTGAAATTATTTTCTCTTACATTGTGTGATGTATTTAAGTCTTCTTTGGCTAGATTGAGCCAGGCGGAGGTGAAATTGTAAAGGAAGGAGCTAAATTGAGTATTTAGTTGGTCGAATTGAGGTAAGTGTCTTGTCTATCTTTGTTGAGTGAATTTTTCCTACTACTTGACATTAGTTGCTACATGTGGGGATGATACTTATATGAGGTGATGAGCATATATATATGTACCAGGATTAATCTTGCTCGGGGGCAAATTACACTATAAATTGTGTTTTGTAGAATTACGTGACCATTCTTACTTTATGTCTTACTTGACTTCTAGGTCACTAAGAATATGGAATTAAATGTTAGAAACCAAGATTTATTTTATTATAACTTGATTAAAATTTGACGGAATTTTGAGAAACACTGATGTGTCTAATTCGGTCATCATTATGCTTAGTCATTAATACATTGCTACAGCCGTTATTCTTGAGATATTAGATTCTATACTCGTGCTGTAGGTCATTCTGGAGATTTGTTGAAATAAGGTTCTTGAGGGTTTATTGAACTATTGTTGTCTTGAAAGTTATGATCGGAGTTCATTTGGAATATTCGTTTAAACACTCTCCTTGACGTTATTTGTGCGTCCTACCTTGTTTTTCATTGATATACATATGCTTGGTAAGGAAGAGTGTAAAGAACGAATAGTGATGATGTGCAATTGTATATATATTACGATGTGAGGGAGAGTGTAAAGCACGAAGGGTGATACCGTGCTATTTCATAGATATTATCATGTGAAGAGAAGTGTAAAGCACGAATGGTGGTGCTGTCATTTGAGAGTAAAAGCACAAAGGGTGATGCCATGCCATTTCATTTGAGAGTAAAAGCACGAAAGATGATGTCGTGCCATTTCATTTATATTACCATGCTTTTATATCATCATGAGTTCATGGCACGGAGGGTGTTTCCATGCAGGCGATGACGAGGGACATGCATTACGTTGTGATATCCTTTCCTTGGGTTTACATTCATGCCTTTACCTGGAGTTATTACTGATACACTTATGTTATCTACGTGACTTGTCGTTGTTGTTCTGTCTTTGTCCTCTATCTCGATTGTTGTTGTGTTGTCCATGCGTCTATCTATTTATCTTGCAAATATTATGCTTTCCTTCCTACTGTAACATCTACATCCATGTCGAATTTATTTTTTTGTACTTAAGTATAAGCCTTCTACCATGTTAGCCATTCATGCCTCTATGCGTTAGCTTATAAAAATCATGCTTTCACCTCTTATTTTTTATATCTACATTTATGCCTTCTACCATGCTAGTTAGGTAAAATTATGTTCTTCTTTCCTAATTGATGTCATTACTCCTACGCCTCCTACCTAGTATATTACTATTGTACATACATACTGCCTTGTTCATCATTGCTACTTGTGTATTTCCTACCGTGTCATTACTGTTGTGTGTGTTTCCTTCACCTGGTTGGTACTGTTATACGTATACTTGGGGAGGATGAGATTAAAGCATGAAAGATGTTGCCGTGCCATTTGATTTGACATCTTGAGTACATTCCTCATACTATGAAAGTTATGGAGTTACTATCGTGATTTGTTGGTTATCTCTCTAAGGAAAGGATTGGTCGAGATATTGGGAAATGCTAAATTATGATCTCTTCTAGTACTCAGTTATTGCTTCGCATATTTGTTTCGTGTACTCTTTTCTGTTATATTGTAGTATTGTTCTATTGCTAGTTTACAGTACAGGTTATATCAGTGAGTATCTTTTAACTAAAATGCCTTGTCACTACTTCACCGAGGTTAGTCAAGATACTTAGTGAGTACATGGGGTCGGTTGTACTCATACTACACTTCTGCACCTTGAGTACGGATTTTGGAGCCGAGCTGCGGTGGATGTTGGGGGCTGACTCTCAAGATGTTTGTGCCTTTCGGATGTGACTACCACTTGTCCCTAGGTAGTTCTAGAGTTGAATTCTGTTTATGTACATTTCAAGCAGAAGTTGTATCTATTTCATATTCGTTTTTGCAATAATCCTGTCTTAGTAGCTCATGTCTTGTACTACCAGTCCTTGGGATATTGTATGGTATCCAGTTATTGCATTTGTTTATCACCTTTACTTTTCATAGAATTGTGTTATCTGTTAATTGGCTGACCTAGCGGGTCGAATTAGGTGCCATCACGACTAGTGAATTTTAAGTCGTGACAACTAGGTACCACTGTGGTGTACTCATGCTATACTTCTACATGTTTTTGTGCAGAACCAGGTACTTCGGATCGAGTTGGTTTTTAGACTTATGCTTGTGCGGCTGGAGACTCAAGGTACACCTGCTTGATGTTCGCAGTCTCCGAAGTCACCTTCTGTTGTATTCATATCCATTGATCCTGTTACTCCGAAACAATGATGTATTCATTATGTATAGTTACTCTTAAAAAGGCTTATGACTTGTACTACCAGTTTTGGGGTATTGTGTCATGTTGAGATTATTGGCTTATACAGAGATTTCTGTTTCGTCTTTAATAGTTGTTTAAAAGAATATGTTATCATTTTGGTATGTGTTAGGGTTACCTAATTCTAGAGAGTAGGCGTATCACGATTTCTTCAGAGGGATTTTAGGTCGTAACATAATAACTGCAGAAACCAAAATTTAAACAAATCCAAAGAACTATTCTTCTATACTACGGAGAAGAAGACAAAGAACACAACCCAAATCTCAATAAATCAAAAATGTTGGCTACATAATCAAACCAAAACATTGAAATTGATACCAGTGACGAGATATTTCATCGAATAAGAAACTGACGACTTCTACAAGCTGGTAAACAGAATACTGCGGAAGATATAAAAAATAGCTTTTAGATTATGACCTGAGAGATCATTTAGATTTTTAACCCTTAATTTTATATTTTGTGTGACGACTCGGCTAGTCGTCTCGTGAGTTACCGCTCTGTTTCCCCCTATTTCTTCTTCATTATGCTTCGTTATCCGTGTTTTATGTGATTGAGTTGAGTAGTTTGCGTTCGGAGTGGGTTTGGTAAGAAATGAGACAATTAGTCTCTTTTAAGAAAGTTTAAGTTGGAAAAGTCAACCGGCTGTTGACTTATGAGTTAGAGGGCTCGGATGTGAGTTCCGATGGTTCGGTTAGCTTCGGGAGGTGATTTATGACTTAGGAGTGTGATCGGAATTGGTTTTGGAGGTCCGGTGTAGAATTAAGCTTGAATTGGTGGATTTAGTATTTTTGCAATTTCCGGTTGTTAGGCGAGATTTTGATCGGAGGGTCGGAATGGAATTCCGAGAGTTGCTATAGCTTCGTATGGTGATTTCGGACTTAGGCGTATGTCCGGATTTGAAATTGGAAGTCCGTAGGACAATTCAACGCATTTTGGCGAATGTTGGAAAATAGAAGATTTTTGGAAAGTTTGACCGAGGAGTTGAGTTTTTGATATCGGGGTCGGAATCCAGTTTTGAAAAAGTTCATAGGTCCGTTATGTTATTTATGACTTTTGTGCAAAATTTGGGGTCATTCGGATTCGATTTGATAGGTTTCGGCATCAAATGTAGAAGTTGGAATTTGTTAGGTTCATTAGGCTTGAATTGGGGTATGATTCGTGTATTTTGCGTTGTTTGATGTGATTTGAGGCCTCGACTAAGTCCATATGATGTTTTAAGATTTGTTGATATATTTGGTTGAAGACCCGATGGCCTCGAATGGATTTTGGATGGTTGATGGAGTTTAACTTGGGCATTTCAAGAATGTGTCGATGTCGTCTCTTCAAGAATAAATGGTATCATAATATGCAAATGGGATCCAAATTCCATTTTAATTGAAGCATTAGATCCGTATCAAAATTTCGGAGTCATAGCAAAAAAAATCGTCCAATTGGGACATCGTATGAGAAAGTTATGCCTATTTCTGTGCCAGGAATTCTGTGGCTACTGGAACCAGCGCCACAGGCAGCGGTGGCGCCCGAGGCAGAAAAGTACGATAAAAACGGGGGTTTTGGCCATTTTGACAAAATAGAGTTAGGGGAGCTTGGTTTGGGCGATTTTTAGAAGGTTTTCCAGAAATTTGAAGGAGGTAAGTGTTCTTTATCATAAATCCTTCATAGATCATGATTCCATACTCATTTACATCATAAATCCATGAATCTATGGAAGAAAAATCAGATTTTTTTTCCAAATCTTCCAAGAACGAAAATTTAAGATTTGAAAGCCAATCCGATGTTGGAATTTGATAATTTTTGTATGGGTGAACTCGTTGGGAGATAAGGAACCCGTTGATGTGATAATTTTTGAACTTCGAGAAGTGGGCCCGGGGCTCGGGTTTTGCTAATTTTGGGATTTCTTAGTATTTATTGATTGTTTTCGCGTGGGCTTTGTTCCCTCAACATATTGTGACGTAATTGTTCTGAATTTGGATAGATTCGATGCACGTGGAGGTCAATTCGAAGGGCAAAGGCGTCGTGGGCTAGAAATTTAGCCGGTTCGAGGTGAGTAGTGATTGTAAATGATGTTCTGAGGGTTGGAAACCCCGAATTGCACATCGTAGTGCTATATTGAGGTGAGGCACGCGCTCAATGATGAGTGGGGGGTCGTTTACTACTGGGGATTGTGACTTGGTCCGTCCCGATTGATGATTTTTACTATATATTTGATTGAAACTTATTTGATGTCATCATGAACTGGGCTGATTGCCATATTTGGGCTTCGTGCCGGTTATTTGAACCCTTCAGGGGTAGTTATCACTGTTTCCTCACCGTTTGATTCATTACTTGAACTCATTCATGTTGTTTTCCACTGTTATTAAAAAACAACCATTTTTACTCAGTTTTGAGATTTAAATGACATTTTAAATGATATAAATGGATCGGGTGGCACGCCGTCACGAGATTTGATATGAATGGATCGGGTGGCACGCCGCCACGAAATATGATATAAATGGATCGGGTGGCACGCCGCCACGGTATACTATATTTACCTAGCCCACCGTGCGCGCCACGGATATGATATAAATGGATCGGGTGGCACGCCGCCGCCAGTGAATATGATATTAACGGATCGGGTGGCACGCCGCCACGGATTTGATATGAATGGATCGGGTGGCACGCCGCCACGGGATCGGGTGGCACGCCGCCACGAGAAATGATATTGCGCTTGGGCCGTAAGGGGACCCTCCCGGAGTCTGAACACCCCCAGTGAGCGCAGGCTACCCAGTGTGATGGGAATTATAGCCCGAGGGGCTGATATTGTGATGTGATGAGCCCGAGGGGCCGATGTTGTACCATGTGATAGGCCCGAGGAGCTGATACTGTTTTTTATGATATTGCCCGAGGGGCATGGTTTTTAAAAGATACTAAGCCCGAGGGGCGGTTTTAAATGTTTTCTTTTACTTCACGTCATCTACTTGAAAGACTTACATGTTTCACCGGTTGAAAGGAGTTTCTACTGGAATTCTCACCGATTTACTGTTCTAATGATGTTTTATTGCTTCAATATGGATTGCCTTGTGCTTTGTGTGTGGTTTCTGCTTTCCGCCATTATTTATGATTATTACTCACTGAGTTGGAAGTACTCACATTACTCCCTGCACCATGTGTGCAGATTCAGGCATTACTGATTCCGCTCCGAGGCATTGACTAGGACTGTCAGAGCGGTGACTCAGAGACTACGAGGTAGCTGTTGGCGTCCGCAGACCCGTATCTCTTTTATCTTGTTGTTTCCACTTTCTCCAACTAATTGTGCCAGAGATATTGTAATAGAAATTTTGTTATTAGGATTTCATTAGTTGCTCATGACTTTGTGACACTCCGGTTTGGGGTAAAGTCGGGATGGTTCACTATGTTTTTCCGCAAATCATTGCTATTAAACTATATTGTGTTGTTCTCTTGTTAAATTAACTGCTTAAAATGAGTTATAGTTCGAATTGGCTGGCCTTGTCTTCACGAGAGGCGCCATCACGACCGGGTTGGGATTATGGGTCGTGACAGCTTGGTATCAGAGCGTAGGTTACATAGGTCTCACAAGTCATGAGCGGGTTTAGTAGAGTCTCGCGCATCTGTACGGAGACGTCTGAACTTATCTTCGAGAGGCTGCAGAACCTTTTAGGAAAAACATCATACTCTTGATATACTTATCGTGCGGTTTGATTCTATTGAGGCTTATGCGTTTATTTCCTTCCTACTCAATCTTATGCGGCGCGAATCGCTTGTTATCAATTGGGCGTCGAAGAGTTGTAGTGGTACTACAGACGTGGTGCCAGATGCGTGTTCGGACAGGCTATTATCGCTGACTTGTGGAAGGATGTTCTTATGTTCCAGCTTAACATCTGTATCTTCTATGGTTTAGAGACTGTGCACGAATTGCTACGATGTCTATGCGTTGTTGTCATATAATGTTGGTGAAATGGTATGGTGCTTATATATGGAACGCGGCAGTGAATGACTCGAAAAGGAGGATTCTCTCAGTGTATGATTTACAGGTTCAGCATTTAATTCTAGCGAAGGAAAGGCAGTCGGACTATAGATGTCCATGTTTGGTTGATGAAGTAACAAGACTTGATATTTTCAAGCATGATGGAATTTTCAATATGATGCGGTGTCGTCGTCCTTGTTTGAACGCATTATGGTTCATCGGTGTTACGGTCTTCTTGGATTTTGCCTTCAAGCATGGAGCTATGAAATGGTGCCGGAGGGGTGGCTGACAGGGATAGTTGTGTGCAGCGGTTCAAAATCGAATTAGTATTTCAAATGTGGATGGCACGAGAAAGATGATCTTCGAAGAGGCTTAGAGTCGGTAACATTTTATTGGTTCTGGTGTTACAGAGATGGATTTTGATTTGATGCAACACGGGAGCAGCGAAGTATGAGGAACGACATGGCAGGAAGTGTTTCGCGGTGGTTGAAGTACTAGCATGCCAAGTATAAGAAGCAGAGGTTGAAAAGTTGCTTAAAGGAGATGGTTTAACTGAAATAAGAGTGACAGATTAGCATATGGATTCTCTGGTAGGATAGCCGCGTGCCTTGAGAAAGTGTAGAACGGTTTGGGAATCATGATGGAAGGTGATTTGGCCTACGAATTTTATTTGGAGTGATGGTTGTCGTACGAAGAAAGATCGAATATGGTATAAAGGAGTTTGTTTGAAATGAATAGGGGTGTGAAGATCTGATTATCATTTCAGGTGCAATATGACTTGAGTTCGTAAAGTGTTGTTGAACTTACAGTTGATGTTAATAGGGAAGGAGCAGACTTATACAACTGGTGGGTGAGCATGAGCTCAGAAGAAATTGTTGATTACGGGGTAGTTGTAGCGTCGTTAGAAGATGTCGGTAAGGAATTCCACAAGTGGGTTATCTCTTGTGAGCAGGTTAGCGGTGGCATGATGTTGATGATGCTTCTGCGAGGTATATTACTTGCTACCTAGTAAGAGGTCGAGTGCATGACAATGACTTGTGAACCAGGATGTTCATGAAAAGCTTAACAAAGACTTCGAGAAGTCTGTCGGGTTAATGGTGCGAAATCATGGTAATTGAGAAGGAGGAATCATCGTGGGCTCTACATTATGTGACTGTGGCTTAGAGCTAAGTGGGATAGAGCCCCACCGTTTATAATTGGATCGCGTGGTTGTCTACTTGTGCGGTTTCTGGTTATCGGTACGTTGGTGGTGTATTTATGATTAAGAAAAGGAAATATTAGGGGTAATTCAGCAAAGAACTAGATGGGCGTGTGCAATATTCGGTGTTATCGATACATGTTCAGGTTTTTGGGAAGACTCGGAGCTTGTGTTTGGTGGACGTGATGTATATGGAAAAGAGCACAGTTGGTTATCTTTGGGACTAGGTCAGAGTGATTGACCCTCGATAACGGTCCTAGTGGATTCAAGAATTAAAGTGCAATGCCTAAGGATTTCGGGTACGATGTGTGGTTAAGGATCGAGTCTTCATAGTGGGTTGCGAACGAAACATGGAATATTTTATGTTACCATCGGGTATACGGTGCGGTATTAGAGAAAAGAAAGAGATAGCTTCGGATTCGCAGAAGGTCTTGCAAAATGGGTGTACCAGTCTGAGATAATATTGAGCACATGAGGAGGGTATGAGATAGTTCATGAGTATTGAGACGATGTGTCTCGCGATTCGGGTCACTCGAGGTGAATGCGAACTGAGTTCACTATGTTGTGAATGGAGCTATTATATTTCTAAGTCAGGACAAGAGTAAATTGAAAGAAATTGGGTCGTTTAGCAATGGTTTAATTGGTGTGATGGTGGCAATGATTAGTTCCTTCGGCGTGTGAAGTTTTACATGTGGTATGTGGTTGTACGTGCAGGTCCGATAGCCACCATGACTTGATTGATTTGAGAGATATTGCTTTGAATGGCCCTTTTGTGTGAATGGACTCCGGAAGAGTCATGATGGTTTACACCACAACTTGAGGTTTGTATTTTCTGTGGTTATGGGAATTCAGTTGCATGTTGCCATGGTTATTCTGAAATGAGTTGAGGAAAGGGGGTTCTAGCCAATGAAGTATTTATTCTACTAATAGTTCAGGGGTTACGAGAAATTCTTTTAATCTCGCGTAACGGTATCATGTGTGGATTGGGTTGCGTGCCGCAACAGTTTTATGTTGAGTACGGTCCCCTATACCTATTCCTGCGTATTTTGTTTCTCATCCTTTGAGAAGGGTTCGTGACATCTGTTTGACCGTTTTATTCGTTACGCGGGCTGGATAATTCTTTTCCAGAGTTTGTTCCTCCTTATGTGTCATGTTCAAATGGTAGCTTATCGGTGCATTGATGGCGCCATATGAGAGCTGAGTCGGTGTTTGAGGCGGCTTATTGCGTGAGCAGCTTGCACCGAGTGAGACGAGATTATTGGAGCAGAATCTATGCAATCAGATTTATATAAGGCACATTAAAAGGAAACATCGTTATTCCAGTTATTGTGGTCGGAGGATGTTATTATGGGCAATCGACTTATATGGTGAGTTTGTGAATTTGCACTCTACTACTGTGTTTATCCCTGTTGGGATATTTTGATAGTCTTAGCCGTGTCTATCATTTTTGTTTTGTACACTATTGAGGGATATGAGTCCAAAAGTGACTTTCTGTTACTCAGTACAGTGGGTTTTGATGTAATTTCGAGATAATTGATTAAAGCCTTATGAATTATATGCCCTACCGGTATGGGAGTTCATTATGCGTCGTGATTTCGATTAAAGGAAATTACTTTTAAAGGAGAAATGGATAGATTTCGGTTGGCACGATGTGCATATTACTTGTGATTCAGAGTTGAGGACGAGATCCTCGCATTTTTAATATGATGTGAAAAGCTTAACTGGGCTATGAGCCGTGGTGGAAGTTATATAAGGACGAGATCCTTGTGATGAAAATTTATGTGTTTTAAATTTTCCTCCTGTTAAATTAAATTTGTACTATAGTACTGATAGGGAGCCATGCCTATTAGGCTTATTTGATAATTCTTCTATGTGTTTTTGTGCGTATTTTGCCATAGTCGTGCTGTAATTACTGAGTTTCAGCCTACAAAGGGAGTGTTCGGGTGGCGTTAAATGTGACTCGTTAATTCGAGTATATAATTATGAGGTCTTCATGCCTTGTGAATTACTGTCAGAGTTCTGAAAGTTTGAAACGAGGTTTTGGTTAATACGAAGTTATTTGACGATGCTGGAATTAATTATGAACAGCTATTATAACCAGAGACATGGTTATGGGCATACATATGATGGGCGCGTAAGCACGAGTTGCTAGAGCCGGTTGAGACTAACACGTTGTGGTGAACTAATTGGGCTGTGAGAAATTTGGCTTTGAAGTTTATAGATGTGGATAAAAGAAATAATCTTCAATTGAGATGGTGTTGTCGGATCCATGTTAAATTTAAGGTGACGTGGAATCACCCACGAGTACGCGTAATAATACACTTAGAAATTTAATGTCCTCAGAATAATTCTTGGCACGTTTGAGGACGAACGTTTGTTTAAGTGGAGGAGAATGTGACGACCCGGCTAGTTTAACCGGATGTTGACTTATGAGTTAGAGGGCTCAGATGTGAGTTCTGATGGTTCGGTTAGCTTCGGGAGGTGATTTATGACATAGGAGTGTGATCGGAATTGGTTTTGGAGGTCCGATGTAGAATTTAGCTTGAATTGGTGTATTTAGTATTTTGGAGATTTTTGGTTGTTAGGCGAGATTTTAATCCGAGGGTCGGAATGGAATTCCGAGAGTTGCTATAGCTTCGTATGGTGATTTCGGAATTAGGCGTATATCCGGATTTGAAATTGGAAGTCCGTAGGACAATTCAACACATTTTGGCGAATGTTGGAAAAAATAAGATTTTTGGAAAGTTTGACCGAGGAGTTGACTTTTTGATATCAGGGTCGGAATCCAGTTTTGAAAAAGTTCATAGGTCCGTTATGTTATTTATGACTTGTGTGTAAAATTTAGGGTCAATCAGATTCGATTTGATAGGTTTCGGCATCGAATGTAGAAGTTGAAATTTGTTAGTTTCATTAGGCTTGAATTGGGGTATGATTTGTGTATTTTGCGTTGTTTGATGTGATTTGAGGCCTCGACTAAGTCCATATGATGTTATATGATTTTTTGATATATTTGGTTGAGGTCCCGAGGGCCTCGAATGGATTTTGGATGGTTAATGGAGTTTAACTTGGGCATTTCAAGAATGTGTCGATGTCGTCTCTTCAAGAATAAGTGGTATCATAATATGCAAATGGGCTCCAAATTCAGTTTTAATTGAAGCATTAGATCCGTATCGAAATTTCAGAGTCATAGCAAAAAGAATCGTCCAATTCGGACATCGTATAAGAAAGTTATGCCTATTTCTGTGCCAGGAATTTTGTGGCTACTGGAACCAGCGCCACAGGCAGCGCCTGGCGCCACCTGTGGCGCCCGAGGCAGAAAAGTACTATAAAAATGGGGGTTTTGGCCATTTTGACAAAATAGATTTGGGGGAGCTCGGTTTGGGTGATTTTTAGAAGGTTTTCCACAAATTTGAAGGAGGTAAGTGTTCTTTATCATAAATCCTTCATAGATCATGATTCCATACTCATTTACATCATAAATCCATGAATCTATGGGAAAAAAATCAGATTTTTTTTCCAAATCTTCCAAGAACGAAAATTTAAGATTTGAAAGCCAATCCGATGTCGGAATTTGATAATTTTTGTATGGGTGAACTCGTTGGAAGATAAGGAACCCATTGATGCGATAATTTTTGAACTTCAAGAAGTGGGCCCTAGGCTCGGGTTTTGCTAATTTTGGGATTTCTTAGTATTTATTGATTGTTTTCGCATGGGCTTTGTTCCCTCAGCATATTGTTATGTAATTGTTTTGAATTTGGATAGATTCGACGCACGTGGAGGCCAATTCGAAGGGCAAAGGCGTCGTGGCCTAGAAATTTAGCCGGTTCGAGGTGAGTAGTGATTGTGAATGATGTTCTGAGGGTTTGAAACCCCGAATTGCACATCGTAGTGCTATATTGAGGTGAGGCACGCGCTCGATGATGAGCGTGGGGTCGTTTACTACTGGGGATTGTGACTTGGTCCGTCCCGATTGATGATTTTTACTATATATTTGATTGAAACTTATTTGATGTCATCATGAACTGGGCTGATTGCCATGTTTGGGCTTCGTGCCGGTTATTTGAACCCTTCAGGGGTAGTTATCACTGTTTCCTCACCGTTTGATTCATTACTTGAACTCATTCATGTTGTTTTCCACTGTTTTTACAAAACAGCCATTTTTACTCAGTATTGAGATTTAAATGACATTTTAAATGATATAAATGGATCGGGTGGCACGCCGCCACGGGATTTGATATGAATGGATCGGGTGGCACGCCGCCACAGAATATGATATAAATGGATAGGGTGGTACGCCACCACGGGATTTGATATAAATGGATCGGGTGGCACGCCGCCACGGATATGATATAAATGGATCGGGTGGCACGCCGCCACGAGAAATGATATTGCGCTTGGGCCGTAAGGGGCCCCTCCCGGAGTCTGTTCACCCCCAGTGAGCGCAGGGTACCCAGTGTGATGTGAATTATAGCCTGAGGGGCTGATATTGTGATGTGATGAGCCCGAGGAGCCGATGTTGTACTATGTGATATTCCCGAGGGGCTGATACTGTTTTATATGATATTGCCCGAGAGGCGTGGTTTTTAAAAGATACTGAGCCCGAGGGGCGGTTTTAAATGTTTTCTTTTACTTCACGTCATCTACTTGAAAGACTTACATGTTTCACCGGTTGAAAGGAGTTTCTACTTGAATTCTCACCGATTTACTGTTTTAATGATGTTTTATTGCTTCAATATGGATTGCCTTGTGCTTTGTGTGTGGTTTCTGCTTTCCGCCATTATTTATGATTATTACTCACTGAGTTGGAAGTACTCACATTACTCCCTGCACCATGTGTGCAGATTCAGGCGTTAGTGATTCCGCTCTAAGGCATTGACTACGATTGTCAGAGCGGTGACTCAGAGACTACGAGGTAGCTGTTGGCGTCCGCAGCCCCGTATCTCTTTTATCTTGTTGTTTCCACTTTCTCCAACTAACTTTGCCAGAGATATTGTAATAGAAATTTTGTTATTAGGATTTCATTAGTTGCTCATGACTTTGTGACACCTCGGTTTGGGCTGTAGTCGGGATGGTTCACTATGTTTTTCCGCAAATCATTGCTATTAAACTATATTATGTTGTTCTCTTGTTAAATTAACTGCTTAAAATGAGTTATGGTTCGAATTGGCTGGCCTTGTCTTCACGAGAGGCGCCATCACGACCGGGTTGGGATTATGGGTCGTGACAGCTTGGTATCAGAGCCTAGGTTACATAGATCTCACAAGTACGGAGACGTCTGTACTTATCTTCGAGAGGCTGCAGAACCTTTTAGGAAAAACTTCATATTCTTGATATCCTTATCGTGCGGTTTGATTTTATTGAGACTTATGCCTTTATTTCCTTTCTACTCAATCTTATGCGGCGCGAAGCGCTTGTTATCAATTGGGCGTCGAAGAGTTGTAGTGGTACTACAGACGTGGTGCCAGATACGTGTTCGGGCAGGCTGTTATCGCTGTCTTGTGGAAGGATGTTCTTATGTTCCAACTTAATATCTGTATCTTCTATGGTTTAGAGACTGTGCACGAATTGCTACGATGTCTATGCGTTGTTGTCATACAATGTTGGTGAAATGGTATAGTGATTATATATGGAACGCGGCAGTGAATGACTCGAAAAGGAGGATTTCTCAGTGTATGATTTAGAGGTTCAGCATTTAATTCTAGCGAAGGAAAGGCAGTCGGACTATAGATGTCCATGTTTGGTTGATGAAGTAACAAGACTTGATATTTTCAAGCATGATGGAATTTTCAATATGATGCGGTGTCGTCGTCCTTGTTTGAACGCATTATGGTTCGTCGGTGTTACGGTCTTCTTGGATTTTGTCTTCGGGCATGGTGCTATGAAATGGTGCCGGAGGGGTGGTTGCCAGGGATAGCTGTGTGCAGCATTTACAAAATCGAATTACTATTTCTAATGTGGAATGTTCAAGAAAGATGATCTTCGAAGAGGCTTAGAGTCGGTAACATTTTATTGGTTCTGGTGTTACAGAGATGGATTTCGATTTGATGCAACACGGGAGCAGCGAAGTATGAGGAACGACATGGCAGGAAGTGTTTCGCGATGGTTGAAGTACTAGCATGCCAAGTATGAGAAGCAGAGGTTGAAAAGTTGCTTATAGGAGATGGTTTAACTGAAATAAGAGTGACAGATTAGCATATGAATTCTGTGGTAGGATAGCCGCGTGCCTTGAGAAAGTGTAGAACGGTTTGGGAATCATGATGGAAGGTGATTTGGCCTATGTATTTTATTTGGAGTGATGGTTGTCGTACGAAGAAAGATCGAATATGGTAGAAAGGAGTTTGTTTGAAATGAATAGGGGTGTGAAGATCTGATTATCATTTCAGGTGCAATATGACTTGAGTTCGTAAAGTATTGTTGAACTTACAGTTGATGTTAATAGGGAAGGAGCAGACTTATACAACTGGTGGGCGAGCATGAGCTCAGAAGAAATTGCTGATTACGGGGTAGTTGTACCCTGTGCAACGTCGTTAGAAGATGTCGGTAAGGAATTCCACAGGTGGGTTATCTCCTGTGAGCAGGTTAGCGGTGGCATGATGTTGATGAAGCTTCTGCGAGGTATATTACTTGCTACCCAGTAAGAGGTCGAGTGCGTGACTATGACTTGTGATCCAGGATGTTCATGAAAAGCTTAACAAAGACTTCGAGAAGTCTGCCGGGTTAATGGTGCGAGATCATGGTAATTGAGAAGGAGGAATCATCGTGGTCTCTACATTATGTGACGGTGGCTTAGAGCTAAGTGGGGGAGAGCCCCACCGTTTACAATTGGATCGTGTGGTTGTTTACTTGTGCGGTTTATGGTTATCGGTACGTTGGCGGTGTATTTATGACAAAGAAAAGGAAATATTAGGGGTAATTCAGCAAAGAACTAGATGGGCGTGTGCTATATTCGGCGTTATCGATGCATGTTCATGTGACGACTCGATAAATCGTCTCATGGGTTACTCATTCGTCTTCTCCAATATCTAGAGACATTATGCCTTGTTATCAGTGTTTTAGGTAATTTAATTGAGTAAGTTGCATTCGGAGTGAAATCGGTAAGAAATGAGACACTTAGTCTCTTTCAAGGAGGCTTAAGTTGTAAAAAGTCAACTGTATGTTGACTTATGAGTTAGAAGGCTTGAGTGTGAATTCCGATGATTCGGTTAGTGTCGGGAGAGGATTTATGACTTAGGAAAGTGATCGGAATTAGTTTTGGAGGTTCCGTGTAGAATTAGGCTTGAATTGGTGAAGTTAGAATTTTTGCGATTTCCGGTTGATAGGCGAGATTTTGATCCGAGGGTCGGAATGGAATTCCGAAAATTGTTGTAGCTTCGGTATGTGATGTATGACTTTTGTGCAAAATTTCAGGTCATTCGGACGTGGTTTGGTTGGGTTTAGATCAAAATAGCGACTTAGAGGATTTTGAAAACCTTAGGCTTGAATCCAACGTGAATTGGTTTTGATAAGTTGTTTTTAACGTTCCGAAGGTTGGAACAAGTTTGAATAATGTTATGGGACATGTTGGCATGTTTGGTTGAAGTCCCGATGGCCTCGAATGGATTTTGGATGGTTGATGGAGTTTAACTTTGGCATTTCAAGAATGTGTCGATGTCGTCTCTTCAAGAATAAGTGGTATAATATTATGAAAATGGGCTCCAAATTCAGTTTTAATTGAAGCATTAGATCTGTATCAAAATTTCGGAGTCATAACAAGAAGAATCGTCCTATTCGGACATCGTGTGAGAAAGTTATGCCTATTTTTGTGTCAAGGAAAAAATCTGCCGAAATGTCAAATTTGCGATCGCGAATTGACCGCAAATTCGATATGCGAACCACGAAATTGACCTAGAAACCGCAAACTGAGGCAGAACATGGGGCCAGGTTCGCGATCTCTGCAACCAAAAATGCGAACCGCAAACCTGTTATGCGACAAGTTTGCGACTCGTATTTTTCGCCTGACAAGGGTGTTTTAACGCGATTTTTGATACTTTTTAAATAGAACTCAGTGCCCATTTAGTTCTACAAGACCCATTTTCGTTAACCACGAAGAGGAACACTCCAAACACCATAGAATCACAACAAATCAACTTCAAAACCATATCCAAAGGAGATTATCTTGTGTGGATTCTTAGAGAAGGGATTTGACCATTCTAAACACATTTGGAGCTATAGAGCTCGGATTGAAACATGTTTTGAAGCAATTCTTGGAGGGTTTCCAAGAGAAACATCAGGGTAAGTATTCCTAACTCAATTTTGGAGGAATTACCTCAGTTTATCACTATTTTTAGCAATTAATTGGTGATTTAAGTTGGGAAAATTGTGGAAAACCCTAAGGCTTAGGTGTGAGGGTTGGAGGTTGATCCGGTGTCGGAATTGGACAAATTTTATATGGTTGAACTCGTGAGGAGATAAGGAACCTGTTGAGGTGATAATTTCTGAATTTTGAGAAGTGGGCCCGGGGCTCGGGTTTTGCTAATTTCGGGATTTCTTAGTAATTTCGATTGTTTTTGCTTGGGTTTTATTCCATCAACATATTGTGATGTAATTGTTCTGAATTTGGATAGATTCAACGCACGTGAAGGCCAATTCAAAGGGCAAAGGCGTCGCGGGCTAAGGATTTAGCCGGTTTGAGGTGAGTAATGTTTGTAAATGATGTCCTGAGGGTTCGAAACCCCGGATTGCACATCGTAGTGCTATATTGAGGTGAGGCACATGCTCGATGATGAGCATGGGGTCGTTTACTTCTGGGGATTGTGACTTGGTCCATCCCGATTTATGATTTTACTACATATGTGATTGAAACTTGTTTGATATCATCATGATTTGGGCTGCTTGCAATATCTGGGCATCTCGCCGGTTATGGAACCCTTCAGGGGTATTTGTCATTGTTTATTACATCATATTTGGGCATCTCGCCGGTTATGTGGACCCTTCAGGGGTATTATTTGGCATCTCGCCGGTTATGTGAACCCTTCAGGGGTATTGTTGCTGAATTGATTCATTTCATAAACTCAGTTTTGAAACATAAATGATATTTTCAAATGATTTTAATGGGATCGGGAGGCACGTCGCCGCGAGATGTGACATGCATGGATCGGGTGACATGCCGTCACGAAATATTGCGCTACCGAACCCCCCACAGTAAGCGTCGGGTACCCAGGGAACGGGTGGCACGCCGCCACGATAGTCATGACTTGCATTGCATTGCATCGCATTGCATTTTTGGTTGTGTTGGTGTTGTTTCCATTTACTTCACGTTATCTATTTGAGATGTTACATGTTTTTACTGTTCCATCGTGGATTGCTCTAAGTCTTATGTGTTTCTTACTTTCAGTCATTATTTATATTTATTACTCACTGAGTTGGAAGTACTCACATTATTCCCTGCACCATGTGTGCAGATTCAGGCGTTATCGGTTCCGCCCCGAGGTATTGACTACTATTGTCAGGATGGTGATTTAGAGATTACGAGGTAGCTGTTGGCGTTCGCAGCCCCATATCTCTTTTATTTTGTTGTTTCCACTTTCTTCAAACAATTGTGCCAAAGATATTATAATAGTTATTTTATTATTAGGATTTCATTAGTGGCTCATGACTTTGTGACACCCCGATCTGAGGGCTGTAGTCGGGATGGTTACTATATTTTTCCGCAATTTACTGTTATTAAACCATACTTATATTATTTTCGTATTATTTAACTGTTAAAATGAAGTTAGTTTGGATTGGCTGGCCTTGTCTTCATAAGAGGCGCCATCACGACCGGGTTGGGATTTTGGGTCATGACAGTTCAGTTTTTTGGAAGAGTCAGAGCTTGTGTTTGGTGGACGTGATGTACATGGAAAAGAGCACAGTCGGTTATCTTTGGGACTAGGTCAGAGTGATTGACCCTCGATAATGGTCCTAGTGGATTCAAGAATTAAAGTGCAGTGCCTGAGGATTTCGGGTCCGATGTGTGGTTAAGGATCGAGTCTTCACAGTCGGTTGCGAACGAAACTTGGAATATTCTATGTTACCATCGGGTATACGGTGCAGTATTGGAGAAAAGAAAGAGATAGCTTCGGATTCGCAGAAGGTCTTGCAAAATGGGTGTACCAGTCTGAGATAATATTGAGCACATGAGGAGGGTATGAGATGGTTCATGAGTATTGAGATGATGTGGTCTCGCGATTCGGGTCACTCAAGGTGAATGCGAATTGAGTTCACTATGTTGTGAATGGAGCTATTATATTTCTAAGTCAGGTCAAGAGTAAATTGAAAGAAATTGGGTCGGTTAGCAATGGTTTAATTGGTGTGATGGTGGCAATGATTAGTTCCTTCGGCGTGTGAAGTTTTACATGTGGTATGTGGTTGTACGTGCAGGTCCGATAGCCACCATGACTTGATTGATTTGAGAGATATTGCTTTGAATGGCCCTTTTGTGTGAATGGACTCCGGAAGAATCATGATGGTTTACACCACAACTTGAGGTTTGTATTTTCTGTGGTTATGGGAATTCAGTTGCATGTTGCCATGGTTATTCTGAAATGAGTTGAGTGAAGGGGGTTCTAGCCAATGAAGTATTCATTCTACTAATAGTTCAGGGGTTACGAGAATTCTTTTAATCTCGCGTAACGGTATCATGTGTGGATCGGGTTGCGTGCCGCAACAGTGTTATGTTGAGTACGGTCCCCTATACCTATTCCTGCGTATTTTGTTTCTCATCCTTTGAGAAGGGTTCGTGACATCTGTTTGACCGTTTTATTCGTTACGCGGGCTGGATAATTCTTTTCCAGAGTTTGTTCCTCCTTATGTGTCATGTTCAAATGGTAGCTTGTCGACGCATTGATGGTGCCATATGAGAGCTGAGTCGGTGTTTGAGGCGGCTTATTGCGTGAACAGCTTGCACCGAGTGAGACGATATTATTGGAGCTAAAATCTATGCAATCAGATTTATATAAGGCACATTAAAAGGAAACATCGTTATTCCAGTTATTGTGGTCGGAGGATGTTATTATGGGCAATCGACTTATATGGTGAGTTTCTGAATTTGCACTCTACTACTGTGTTTATCCCTATTGGGATATTTTGATGGTATTAGCCATGTCTATCATTTTTGTTTTGTACACTATTGAGGGCTATGAGTCCAAAAGTGACTTTCTCTTACTCAGTACAGTGTGTTTTGATGTAATTTCGGGATAATTGATTAAAGCCTTATGAATTATATGCCCTACCGGTATGGGAGTTCATTATGTGTCGTGATTTCGATTAAAGGAAATTACTTTTAAAGGAGAAATGGATAGATTTCGGTTGGCACGATGTGTATATTACTTGTGATTCAGAGTTGCGGCCGAGATCCTCGCATTTTTAATATGATGTGAAAAGCTTAACTGGGCTATGAGCCGTGGTGTTAGTTATATAAGGACGCGATCCTTGTGATGAAAATTTATGTGTTTTAAATTTTCCTCCTGTTAAATTAAATTTGTAC
>MCJB01050318.1:0-11040 GCA_002018475.1 Nicotiana obtusifolia
ATGGAGATATGGTTTATATCAGAGGCAACACTTTGTTCGGGGTGCATAAAAGAAAGCTAACATGAGAGAGTCTTATTGGTGAAAGCCCTCATGGGAACCATAAGGCGATGGTGAGTTAAAGATAAACCAACAAGAGGAACGGGGTCAGTAAGAGGTTGGTCTGCAAAGTATGGACTTATGCCATGAGTTGAATATGATTGGTCGGACAGATTAGGCTGATCAATCCGCAATGCATGTCATGGTCATTGGAGCTGGCTGCTTTCCTCAGATAAGTCCTTCTAAATCTCCCTCACATAATCGTTTGTGTTCACAATTTTTCTTTGTTTCCTTTTTGTCACAAAATCATTACATTTTGTTTATTGAGTCAATCTTTGTGAGTTTCTTGCGAATTAGCCATGTTGAGTAAGCAGGAAAGGATTTCAAAGAACTACCAACTTCTAAATTGCGCAAAGCGAAAGTTGGCCAAGCATATCGCAAGGGAAGTAACCCAGAATGAGCGGTATGTAGTTAACCAAAGGTCAGGCAATAAGGCAATTTTTGGGGGGTTTTGGGAGAATACAAGAACGCAACAACGTTCAGAATAAAAGTGCAATGCAATAGATAAGGGTAAGAGATTCGGATTGTTCAGAGAAAATGCAATCCGACCCCAATCAAAGGTCAAACAACTTTGTGCTCGTCCAAAGCAGCCAATCAGGGTGAAATATGGCAGTCCGCAGAAGCAGGTCCCCAGCCGAGCCAAAACTTGAATATATTCCCCAATGGAAGCAAGCCCCAGCAATCATGCCACAAACTAACCACCACGTTTCAAACTAACAAGATTTTATTTGTCTGAAACAGAAGGCATCAAAGTTGTCAATACACAAAAAGCTAGGGCTCGGGAAGCAAAATTGCTATTGACTCAGGTAAATTCATTTTCAGTTTTCAGGACCCTCATGAATAATAGGAATTAGTTTTAAATTTTCAGGACCCTCCTGGATAATGGGATTTAATTTTTAGTCTTCAGGACCCTCCTGGTTAATGGGATTTAATTTTTAGTTTCAGGACCCTCCTGGATAATCGGATTTATTTTTAGTTTTCAGGACCTTCCTGGATAATGGGATTTAACTTTAGTTTTCAGGATCCTCCTGGATAATGAGATTTAATTTTTAGTTTTTAGGACTCTCCTGGATAATGGGATTTAATTTTTAGTTTTCAGGATCCTCCTGGATAATAATGGGATTTAGTTTTCAATTTCTCAGGACCCTCCTGAATAATGAGATTTTTTTTTAAAAGAAATTCTTAGAAGTCTTTTAGGTAGCAAGATGTGAATCCCCGTAGATATGCATCAGGTTCCAAACTGGGGCAGAAAATTTTCTTTCGTTTGGTTCACTGTTGTGATATCGGGCGCCCACCTGATAACGAGGGAATACAATTCAAGCTTTGGAAATCAGACACCCACCTGGACAACGAGGGTACGTCTAAGTTTTGAAAATCATGCACCCACCTGGATAACGAGGGAATATAATTCGAAACTTAGTAGCAGACACCCACTTGAAAAATGAGGGTATTTATTTTAGAGTTTATTTCAAATTTCAAAGTTCAAGTTAGAAGCACCAGGAGCCCGCTTGAAGAATAGGGTCAAGTTAAGTCAGGAATAGCAAAAGCTCGCCTCAAGGAGGCGAGTCAACAGCTCGAGATACACAAGAAGATTCAAGATCAAGTTTCAAGAAATTTGTATATAGAAATTTTGTAACTCATAGGTGATAGACGTAGCTAGCTTCTTATTTTCCATTTCGGTGTAATAAGGAGCGCAGCAAGCAGTAACAGCAGTAGTAACGAAATCACAGCTTCCTGGTAGTCCCAGCTACCAAAACTTCCAGAACTACACTGACCTAATTCCTTCATAGCTAAGGATATGTAGGCAAACCTTGAAGCAAGGTTCGGTCAAACTCTTTTCAAAAAAGCTTCTCATGGAGTCTTGGATAGGCAAAAATCCCGCAGAATTGCTTATTCTATCTTTGCCCGAAAATCCGTCGTGTCTCCGAGCAAAGAGGGGCAGCTGTGAGCACGTGATTTTTACCGTGACCGAAACACTCCTATAAATAAAATAAAAATAGTTTTTTAATTATTAGCCATTTTAAGAATTTTATTAGATTTTTTTAATTATCTATATTTTCTTGTTTGTTTTTAAGTAATTAACTCGCGAAAATACCTAAAATATCATGCATTGCATTTAGAATTTATTTTTATATTTTTAGGATCAAATTAGTAATTGTTGATTTTATAAAATTAAAAAATCATAAAAAAATAGTTCATTTTTACACTCTTTTTATTTTTTATGTTTAATCACTAGAATCTAGCATTGTTTTAATTTTTATAAATAGTTAATTCAGTTTAACTTTACACTTAGGTAGATTAGGATTTTAATTACTAAGTAATATAGTCATAAAAATTTAAAAAGAATTAAATAAGTATTATAAATAAATAAATAAAACAAAGAGGAAGAAGAACTGGATTGGGCCATGCATTTTAAGTTTTAAATTAGGCCCAGCCCGGAAAATAACCAGGCAGCCCAAGTACCCATTCCCTCCCTTTGATATGAGCCGTTGATCTCAACAAGATCAACGACTCGGATCTATCTCTTCCCTCATATAAAACTGTTCCAAACGACCCCCCACCCCCATTCCATCGTTCCAAATGAATCCCTCTTCTGAAACCCTAGCCACCATCGACCCTTCAACCTAAAATCCGGTGGTTTACCACCGGAATCACTCCAAAATCAACCGAAATCACACACAAACAACCACCGGTACTCCCTCACTCCAAAATCGAAATGAAATTCCACTCCGATTATATCAAAATCGAAATGAAATGAAACAAAAATCGGAAAATTTTAAAATGCAAAATCGGAACTTTTTGGAAGCCGATTTGAGTATGAATGGACCTTAGCCGTGTGTTCTTAACAAGAACACACGGTTAAGGTCAATTTTTACTTTAAAATCATATTTTTTAGGTGATAATCCGAGGTACCCCCCTTTCCCTTTATTTTTCAGTTTTGTTTTCCACTTAAGTACTTGTTCGTCGTGTCGATCATCTTCTACTCCTTTCTTAGTTTTTCCGTGTTTGATTTTGTTTTAAAGTCAAAACTAGTTTCACTGCTTTTGTTCTTTGTTTGGGCTCGAGTCATTAAGACTCTGTGGCAAAGCCAAAAATTATACAAACTTTACGAGTTTGAGTCCAAGAAGGGGTTGGGTTAGGAAATACCTGAATTCAGGGCTGCTTTGTTTTGGGCCTGGTCAGTTTTGACCCATTTAGGATTAAAAATCAGGAAAGTCAGTAGAAGCTTCTAGCATTTAACTAAAATAAAACAAAAGAACTTTGGGGGTAAAAGGGATTTCTCCAAAGTTAATAACAGATTCTGTTATTCGAGGGATAACAGACACATGCAAAAAAGGGGGAGTCTGTTAGAGGGAATCTGTTAAGGAGTGTGAGGGGGGATCGGGTGAGTATTCGGTTAAACAGAAAATCAGAAATAAAATCTAAAAAAGGAGTCTGTTTTATTGGCCTATAAAAACATAACTCAATCACATTTCACAGGGGAGTCATAGAGAAAATATACCTTCACGGCTTAGAGAACATTGAGACAGATATATACTTAGTTTTTTCGGAAAACTGAAAAAACATTCCGCCTTGTTGTTGAATGGTAAAAGGAGAATGATCGGAATTTGGCTGTGACTAATTGCAGTTGCTGTTGGTTGTTTGCTTCTTGCTGTCGCACAAATAGTTTTGTTGCAACTCTTAGTTGCTGTTGGTTGTTTGCTTCTTGCTGTCGCACAAACGGTTTTTTGTTGTTGTAATTCTTAGGTACGCTCGAACGCCTTGTGATTTCATGCTTTGTTCCTATCTATGTAATTGATATACATTATGTTATTGTTATTTCCTTGTTAATAGTTCTTTTTTCAATCGTTATTACTGTCCGAATTGCCCCTTTATATATTTTTGCTCAGTAATGAAATTGACTTTTAAGTTACAAGGATTTAATTCTATGGTTTGATGTTTGAATGAAGAAAGAACAGAGTTCAGTGCTCTGTTTATACTCGTTCACGCTCGTTAGGCACAATGAGATTTGAACTTGTCAAAACTCCACACACTTAGCCCTATAAATCTCATTTTTTGCTGCTCATTACAGGAATCTAAGCTGTTGTTTTCTTTACGATTCCTGTTCTACTGTTAATTAAGCTTCATGGCTCACCCTAATTTGGTTAGAACTTGATTGAAATCATTGATAAAGTGTTTTAGTAGCTGCGGGCTGTCACTTGTACCTTTGAAATATATTGAGAGTATTTTAGTAGTAATACAAGCATAAGTGTCGAACATAATGTCCAGTCGACATGAAAGAACAACAATCAACACACTTCTAGTTAACAGGAAGCTGTATCCCATCTCATCTTTTGGGGTTCCAATTAACTAACAATGAGAGGTAATATTCATTTGGTCTTGTCCCAACTATTTCACTCTAAAATCTAAAAAAAAGATAAGGAGAAGTCTATTAATTATGATGATTAATTGGTTGCTGGAACAGATGCAGGGGAAAATTTAGAGTTTGAAATTGGAATGGTCTGTAATAATTTAGTTTGGACAGATTACAATTGTTCAGTAGCCTTGCTTGAATTAATTGGAAGTTGTGTAAGTAGTCTTCCTTTGTAACTCGCAATTGTGTAAATTGTATTAGATTTGATAAGTTTCTTAAATGGAACGTATGCTGGATTGTCAAGTTTGAAAATAGGGCCATTCTTTTTTAAATTTAAATCAATTCGAGGCTAATGTTGAAATGCACGACACGGTTTGATGTTCTGGGCATATTTCCTAGATCAAAAGTGGTTATTTCTTCCAAATTAGTGCTGATTTAGAATGCAACCCTTTATGAAATTAGAGGCTACATTTGCAAATGAATCTATGTTGAACAGGCTATAGTGGGCCTAATCTACTGACTACTGGAAATAAATGGGTTGGTTTGCCGATATAAATGTCAATATTATGCAATGTTAACAAATTCCGTTAAATTAATAGAGGTGAGCCATAAAACTAATGACGATCACCAATGGCCCTCTTAATTAGTTAAATGCAAGACTAGAGTGAATAAGCATTAACACTTCAAACTTTAGTAGTTCGATTCTAAGCAAGATTAACTACATTGTGGCTATGGGTACGGTTCCCGTGACATAGTGACAATGTCAATTTCGGGGGTGCCTTTTAGGTGACCCGACATTAATAATTTTAAATAATAAAAGCTTTTAAACTAATTTGAGGCGCGCCATACCAAAAAAATTTACAAACATATGGCCCTCATTAATTAAACACTTAGAAAAACCGAGGTGCGCTATTTAGCGAATTCCATGGCCCTCGAAGAACTAAAAATACGTAGTTTGCTTTAGGCGCATTATTCTAATTTCCTGAATTCGGGTGCGCATTTATGTGACCCAAATCCCAACTCCCAATGTTAAATTAAAAGGTGTTACAAATTGCGGGTGCATTTATGTGACGTGATTTATGACATATTTTGATTAACGTTGCAAATCTCCGATAATTTTAAAAGCGGAAAAGCAAAATAAAGTAAAATGTACTATAGGTTAATAATAGATATTAAAATCAGATAATAAGCCGTTCATGACAATAAAGCAACCGTGCTAGAACCAAGGAACCCGAGGGTGCCTAACACCTTCCCTCGGGTTAACAGAATTCCTTACTTAAAATTTGTGGTTTGCAGACTTCATTAAGAAAGTCAAATCCTTTTCCTCGATTTGGGATAAAATCGGTGACTTGGAACACCAATCTAAAATTTCTAAGTGGCGACTCTGAAAATAAATTAAATAACCCCATTTTGACTAATGTCACTTTAATTGGAAAAACTCTTTATAAACTCCTCCCCGGGGTGTACGAAAAGAGGTGTGACAAACCCCGAACTTTAAAGGCTAAGGCCATTTTGAGTTAACAGAACTCGAGGGGATATAATACCTATTAAGGCAAACCCCGAACTGTAAAGGCTAAGGCTGTTTCGAGTTAACAGAACTCGAGGGGATATAAGACTCGAGGGGATATAAGACCTATTAAGGAAAACCCCGAACTTTAAAGGCTAAGGCCGTTTTGAGTTAACAAAACTCGAGGGGATATAGGACCTATTAGGCAACTCCCTGAATTAAAAGGTTAAGGCCATATCGAGTTTATTGTATTCGAGGGTTAAGGTATTTCGAGTTAGCAGAACTCGAAGGAATATAAGACCTATTAGGCAACCCCCTAAATTAAAAGGTTAAGGCCATACCGAGTTAATAGTATTCGAGGGCTAAGGTATTTTGAAAGTTGCAAAAAGAAAGCTTTACAATAGTATTCGAGGGCTAAGGTATTTCGAAAGTTGCAACAAGAATGCTTTACATATATACATCAAAAATCCCTTTCACAAAATCAAGCAACCTCGATACACAATATTAAACACGGGAAAAGATAAAACTCGGACAGGAGCGACTTGGTCTCAACTGGATCCCACCTCGATATAAGGATTTTTAAGGTCGTCTCATTCTTCAGATCCGACTGAATCCTCGGAATCATCCTCCTCCGGAAAGGCTAAGTTTCTGGCCTCGGCTTCGGTTATCTTGGCATCTTTGATCTCCACCGATAAATCAAAGTCTCGAGCATGAATTTCTTCAAGGACAAGTCTGCGAGATTGCCACCTCATATGGTCAACCATATTCCTTGATTGATCTTGAGCAGCTTCAGCATCAGCCTTATATTGAGCCACCAGTTCATCAGCTTCAGCATTGATCACGGCAACTTCCGACTTGGCCGTTTTTAGCTCTTTAGCCATATTATCTCGATATGAGATAACCTCGCTGATCCGAGATCGGAGCTCGTCGGTATTCCTGGTTTGAGCCTCAACTTTCTCCTTTGCCTCTCTAAGCTGAGCCTCTGTTGAAGCTAACTGTTCCTGAAATGTCTCTTTTTCCGAGGCCAGCTGATCCATCTTGCTCCTCCACTCATCGGCCTCAGCTCTAACCACAATTATTTTAGAAAGAAGATGATTAATCTGATCAAGTTTTTGCTCTACTTGCTCGACCAAGCCAGCATTATCCTTCCGGGTAAGCTCCAGTTCGGCACAAAGGTTCATCATCTCCCTTCGAGCCGTTCGTAGCGTTTCGACTCTTCCCCAAATCAGAGAAAAGCTTCATGGTGAAGTACCGAGGCCTACAAGCATAAAGGAAGATGTTATGATTACTTGAAATTTTAAAGTACATAACAAAGGACATCGAATAGAGCTTATCGGAAGTTACCCGATTCAACGCCTGTTGAGCTTCATTGAATAGGCAGGGCGCATTCACCTCGTTCATTTTTGCCTGATCCTTCTCAGTCACCAAGCACCGAAGATAACTGGCCACCCCGACGGGGGTGGAAAGAACCCGGGCATCCTCGGGAATGGTGAAAGAAATAGATCGTTTTCGATCAGGGTAAGCGCTCGGCGCGGGAAATCGATCGACAAATTTTAGACTGAAGGAAATCCCGCTTGTATCGGTGGATGAGCTCTTCCTCGATACCTCTAAATTACCGAGCCCAAGAACATCTTTCGCGGACGTCGAATCCACACCATCGAAAAAACCATAAAAAGGGTCTTTCGATCTATGATCTCCATCCAGGGAACGTTCTTTTGTCATTTGGGCCTCGTTAAATGTTGATTCCGAGAAAAAGCGCGAATCAACCATCTCAATCAGACCCAAGACTCCCAGCGGTCCTCTCCTCGTATCTGGGGAATCCCCAGTTCTTGTCTCCATCTCAGGTCCCCCAACTTGGCGATGATCCGCTTCACTAACCCCTGGTTCGGAGACCCCTCGCCTTTCAGATTGAGGCGGCACACTAGCCATAAGGTCAAAATCCTCTTCTTCCTCCTCAGACTCATCCCTCAATCGATATAGCGAGTCCGAAGATCATACTCGATCACTAGCACTCCCCTTGGGCTTACGAGCTAATCTTTTCCTTGGTCTCTTCTTTCCGAGGTCTAAGGAACTTGGGGACTCTTTTCTTTTCTTCTCATTATCCTGCTTCGAAACAGGGGGCTCGCTGGAAACATTATCGCCTACGGGTGGAGGTATCATCTCAACATCCTTTGATAAACCTGCAAAAGAAAGGCAAAACAAGTTAGAAATCAATAGCATAAAGAATTAAGCTCGAATGTAACTTATCTGACCATGAAGTCAGGCTTCCCACCGGCCTTTTGAAAGCTCGCGCCATGCGCGCTCGGAATATGGTCTTTGAGATACGATCCCCTCGACCCATTCTTTGAAATGAGGAATTGCATCCGGCATCCGAGAAACAACAGCACCATAGAAAATTGGTAAGAGGAAGGGCGAACGGGAGAATGATAAACAAATTGATAAGCAAGGTTACACTTACGCTTCATATTCCATTTCTCAGGGAATGGGATATCCTCGGCCATGATTAGATCCGATGTTTTCACTCGAACAAATCGATCCAACCAATCTCAATCCCGATCCTCATCAATACTTGAGAACGGGCTTTGCTTGCCCGAAGAGCAAGTTTTATCAACCTCCCTAGGTAGAGTCGGAGACTGTACAAACGCATGAGATGATCGACAGTGAAAGGACACCCCTCGATCTTGTTTACAAGAAAATGGAGAAAGGTGACTATCCTCCAGAAAGAAGGATGCTTTTGGCCCACGGTCACGTCGTACCTTTTACAAAAGGCAATAATAACCGGGTCCAAAGCGCCCAATGTGAAGGGATAAGTGTAAACACTTAAAAAACCCTCCACGTGAGTAGTGATTGTTTCTTCAGGTGCAGGAACCACCACACACTTGTCGACCCAGTTACAGTCTTCCTTGACTTTATCGAGAACTCTGTCGGTGATTGAACAGATGTATCTCGTGACAGTTCGAATCGGCCCGGTATTGAGGAAGCTTTATCAACCTTGAAATCGGTCCCGGTTGAACACCTGGTTGGTACAAACGCCTTCAGAGGGGGCTCCTGTATAGATTCCTCAATGACGACAGGCGAAACGTCCTCAGCAGGTTGGGAAAAAGAGGGAGTTTGTCTTTGGGAAACGGATTTTGAAGTCTTCGCCATTATTTTTGAACAGATGAAGAAATAAAGAGATACAAATGAGAAGGAAATATAATCTGAAGATAGCTTGTAAAGTATTTTCAGAAAACCAGAAGGCGGTAGGTCTTAAAGATATGAACGATGTAGTTTTTATAAAAGAGCACAAACATTTGAACACAAAGAGTGAATGAGGGTATTTATAGTCTCTCAAAATGGCGCTTCGCATCCCAAAGCGGCAGAATGCCAACTGACACATACTTAATGCTTTAAAAGGCTTTTTATGATGGGACGTTTTCAATTTCCGTATCGCGTACGTCATAAGTTCATCGTCACTTATCAGAGTGAGAATCGGAATCCAGTATGGTGAGAATCTGAGGCTCATATCGTTTCTCGTCGTTACTCTCCAAAAAATGAGGGGACTATTTGTAGACGGTCGAAGTCGGACCCGTCTATATGTGGTCGAAATCGGGCTCGACTCTATATAGTCAACATCGAGTTCAACTATTGCATGACAGATCGGGTTCGGAATGCGTAGGGTCGAAGATCGAACCCGAGCTTCATCGAAGCGGAATACGAAACCAGAATGTCCAACCTCGAGAACACCGAGCCCGTGGTCCGAAATCAATCTTGACTCCGAAATGTCCGAGGGAAGATCGTTAAACCTAAATGACGGAAAGCCAGAATATCCGTAATGAGACGAACATCGCGGCGGGAATTTCCACACAAATCAATAGAACCGCTTAATTAGAAAATCAGGAGATTTTTTACCTTGTATGAAAATTTTTACCTTGTATAGAGTTGCACCAGATGTACGACCTACCTACTATATAAAGGGAGGGTTTAATTATTTCCAGGCACTTTCCCAATCATTAATAAAGAGAAAAACAGTGGTATATTGCTCTATTGAATCATTTTATCAGTAACCTGTTCCAATTTCTATTATAATAAGTTCTTGCCCAAAAAGGATCAGCCAAAGGACAAGAGTGTCTAACTCGGGTAGTTTGCATTCTTTCCATTTATCTCTTAATTTGAACTTTCATTAATATTATTCGTTATTTGTATCAAATTAGGCTACGTATCCTTAAAACCACGTATAATTCAATTGTTATCCGAAATTTAGGGTAAACAGATTGCTTTCTCCATACATGGTGGATGTAGGTCTATGACCAAACTACATAATTCTTTGTGTATCTTCTATTCAATTAATTCTCGTTGGTATCTTACTTATTGTCATCCGTGGTTTACTTTGTCAAGTTCTCTACATGAATATGGACCACTATCATAATATAATTATACGTACCAGAGCGCTAGAGTTCCGCGATTCAATTACCAACAGTTAATTTGACAATAATAAAGATTTTGTATAAGAAATTTGAATGGAGAGTCATCTTCAATCTTGGCATCTCAAGATGGAGACTTTATAAATTAGATTTAGATATTTTCGCCTATTGGGTATTCAGAGGAGGAGATGTGTCAAGTTTAATATTCGAAGAATATGTGAAAAGGGTGAATCGAATTCATTATGCAAGAAAACTTATGCCAAGATAGAGATTGTTAGCTAGTGGGTTGAATTATGGTACTCTTTTCTTTCAATGAAAAAGAATGTAATATCTAGATATTTCACAAATTTTTTTCTTTGTGTGGAAAAAGATTAAAAGCTCCTATTCCTTATAAATTAAGTTTTTTATTTCTCATTTGACAGAATATACAACCAGGGCTATTTAACCTGACATAGATTTCCTTATGAAGGAATAATTGTGTAATGAACCTAATTACTAGTATGACATTCAGAATAGAAAGTGAATAATGAGGTTTTTCACCATTAAAAACGAAAAGCTTTTAGGAGAAAACTTGATTTTTTCCCCTCAGTTTCGAAAACAAGGTAACTTCTTTTGGAAAAAATATCAGGTATACATAAATTCAGATTTTCACATTATTTTGTGTTTGAAGGTGGGGGTGG
>MCJB01050318.1:11144-35818 GCA_002018475.1 Nicotiana obtusifolia
GGGGAGGGGGCTGGACCACCAAATCTATCCTGTCCACTAAAATTGTTTTCTTTGTGTGACGTTATAGAGCCTTTTGTTTCAATTGAATGAAGAGAGCTTTCTTCAACTGTATGCGCGTCACAATAATGAACAACATTTGCTTTCATGTTCCGTTATATACACTTGAGTGCATGTCTAATAATTTATCATTCAAGGCTTTTTTTCTGGCTTTTTCTACTAATTTAATTTTCTAAAATTGGTATAATATTAACAGTTGTACTTGACACCCATGCTACAAAGATGATACACTTGGTTCAGGAGGTGATCTAATTACCAAAAGGAACAGAGGGTTAATTCTCACTTTGTACATTTTTTTGTCATTTTTCTTAGTAGTTCCAACTCCTCATCACTAACATGACAGTTAGAAAAAAGACTCTCATTGTTCCACGAGCTACCTTTCTTCCTTCGAGTTAGTCACTGCTTCTTCTAAGTGTAATCCAACTCTGATCGTCCCATCTCCAGCTCGGTTCTCCTGAATTCAAACCCAATTCTCTTACTCTTTGCACAGCAGAATCCATTGAGCTAACTGTTTGTATTGAACAAAAGTCCATGGTTTCTGTTTCCTCCACTGAATTCCAAATGTCTTGATCGAGAATGCTCGTTGGGGAGCTTGTGATAGAATCTTGAATTTCCTTAAAATTCGAATTGGATATTTCCTCAAGAAATGGATGTTTGAGGAGTTCTTTAGCCGTCCATCTTTCTTTTGGATTTCTTCTCAAGCATTTGCTTAAGAAATCCTTTGCTTGTAAAGACAGAAACTTTGGAATTTGTGGGGATTGCCCTGAAAATGCAATTTTGTAAAGCAATGAAGCTGAATTAGTCACATTAGTCCAAGGTGATCCACCTGTGGCCATTTCAATAATTGTACATCCTAATGCCCATATATCAGCTGCAAACCCCTGCTCTTCCCCACGCGCCACCTCTGGTGCCATGTACATCGGTGTGCCGCCAATTGGCTCGGAGGAAACAGCCGCTGTGCCGCCGTCCCTCTCTGCCGGATCAACTGGATCAACACACCTAGCACAACCAAAGTCGGCAATTTTGGCACCGGTGTTACCTAACAAAATGTTCTGTCCCTTAATATCACAGTGTACTATGCCCCTTGAATGTAAATACTCTAATCCTAGCAAAATTTGCTTGGCATAATACCCGATTAACTGCTCGTTGATCCGACCACCCTGTTTTCGGATTTCATCGGTTATTGTACCGTCCGACATGTACTCCATTATAAGATTAAACATGGATTTGTCGTTCTCTTTTGTAACATCGTAACCCTTGTAGCTAACTATGTAAGGGGAGCTTAATTCGGACAAAATTTTCTGCTCTTTTTGCAAGAACTGAGACTGGGATAAGTCCGCTGACTTAACAGCAAAAATCTCGCTGGACCAACGTGACTTGGCAACGGAGACAGAGGCGGAGGAGCCGTGACCGATAATATGCCCTCTGGTCCAATCCATTTTTTTTTTAAAAAGAAGAAGAAATAAGATTGGTAGGCAGTGTAAGAATTTTTAGAAAGTGTCCTGTTTTTGGTTTGTTAGAAGCTGTAACAGAGGTATATATATAATATGGTGAACGTCCGAAACTCCAAATTAGTTGGGTAGAGCTTAGGTGGCCTCTCTATTCTCTTTAAAAGTTTGACGATTGCTTTAACGGAAATTCACTACGTGGCCAAATGCTTGTGGCTATACGGCAGTTTGAGTAGGCTGCAGAATTCACAAGCTTTGGTATATCGAAATGAGTTGTATATAGCCAGGTCATATTAGTTAATTGTTCATAAAAAGTAGAATTCGTATGTTAAAAAAATAAGACAGGTTACGTTTTTATATAGATTTAATTACACGAGTATTATAATAATTTTTACATTGTCAGTAAAATTAAATGGGTAAATTTAATTCTTATCATTTATGTTTTAGTAAGAAGTTGGATGCGGTAGATTGGATTATGATCCTTTGTTTTGTACGGAGTGTAAAGATTTTGAAGATTAAATTTGGAGATAGGGAAGGTGTTTGGTAAGTATCTTTTCAAGAGAGTAGTTTGAACAACCAAAATGGATACTAGTATTGAATTCTTTGCATATTCCAATTTTTTATGGGCATTGACTCCAATTGGAATTTGAAGTTAGCAAAGTTTTCACATGTTTATCCATTAAATTATAAACTTTACCATAGATTTTAGACTTCCTGGAAGCGGACAAGCATAAGGTCAATCAAAATTAAAAAAATATCTCCCAGATAGTTTAGTCTTTCAAAAAGAGACAGATTTATCATATTAAAAGATGAATTCCGAAAGAAAAAATACTTCTAAAAGATGAAACTTTCCAAATTTTTCAGTTTGGTTTTTCTTTTTTCTTATTTCTTTTTAAAAGGAAAGCTTAAATCAACCCCTAGCAACTTACTAGTTTAAAGAGAATAAGCCAGCGTTTGGACATAAATTTGATTGAAACTTTAAAAAAATATTTTTAAAGTTGTGTTTGAATATACATTTTATTTGAAGAAAAGTTGAAGTTCTATGGGTGAAAGAAAAAATATCACTCAAAAACTGCCCTAAATCAGTTTTTAAAAACTTGAAAATTTTTAAAAAAATTTTCCAAAAATATGATCGTGGCACTTCATAAATAAATAATGATTTTAAAAAAATTTGAAAAAAAAAATCTATAACCAAGCAGGAGCTAAGTGATGAGGATTCGGACTACTAAACACGATACAAAGGCAAAAGTATGATTGGGAAGTGCAAGTACATACGTGAGTACATGCCCAACTAAATGTCTAGTTGTCCCTGTGACGCAAAGCCAGCAACTTTAATTACTCCACTTAATTAATTCCGTCTTCCACAATTACCCCAACCAAAATTCAAAACTTGGCATAAAATTGTGAATCTTTTGTGATATCTTCAAATATATAAAGATCCTATCCTTTGTTCCTACCTCTTCCGACTTCTATAATTGTAAAGACCAAAGGGCGACGTGAAAGCCAACAATAAACGTAACACGCCCACTTGTCCTGAAGCTGCTTCATTTACGATTTGGCAGGCTAACCAACTCCTGTCTATACATCATCTTCCTTATTTACATTTTCCCAAACTCCTGAACTGTAACTTCTTAGGTCTCTTTCTTACTGGTTCACACAAGTTGGAACAAAAAACATTTAAAATGAGTTGACATGTCTGATAGTTTCATATGGTGTTCAGTATTCGCTTTAGCCTGATGAATTCAAATTCGTTTAGGAAAATCTCACTTTTGAGAGTCAAACGTGCCTTAATAAAGTTAATTGTTCAAAGGTCACCCTCCACAAAATTTTATCATGTTTACTGCCAAATGTTTTCAGTTTAGTTTAGCCACCTAGGTTTTTCATATGAAGTTACTTTGCTAAATCTAATACACATTTGTTTAATTAAAGCTGAAAGTCAAAAATATTTTATTCGGAGAAATTGGTTTTTGACCTTACTTTTGAACCCTTTTTTAAGAAAAAAACTTTTGAACTTCAGAGTTTTAAATGCCTAATTGTTGTCCGTTTCTCTTTTGTTCTCTTTCACAAAAGTTAGAACTACAAGTAGAGGGGATCAAAACTTAACCTTTATAGGTTCAAACGCAATATATTTTTAAAGTTGCTGTATCATATTTACTATTTCTTACAATATTAGTAAATTTTTATATTTAAATTTATACGTCACGTCAAAAGTACTGAATTCAGATAAACCATGATGCTTTCAAGTTACATTCCTGCTTCTGACCATAAGAGAAGAAATTAAATATGGAGCAGCAATTTGGTAGCCCTTTCTAATCTGATCTGTATTTTTTCTAGATTTAACAGGTACCATGTGGCATAAGATTATATGTTAGATGACATCGCATATCTTATGGTAGACAATTAATTTCAGATCCAAAATGAACTGTTAATTTCGGAATACATAAAACACCTGTCATTCGATGAATGATTTAGCTTTGATCCAACTTTCCTAATTAAGAAAATAAGTAAGAAGCTTAACTAATTCAAATTAAAGTGCTTAAATTGATATACTATAGTAAATACGTGACTTTAGCTGAAACTACATATCTTAATCATTAGCTAACTCACCCGCCATGCCTTCATACATGGGGAAACATGTAACAGACATGGAGTATAAATGATAAAGTAATTAAATACTTTCAATTAGTTTCATAATTTTTTCTAACATCTGCTTGCTAGAAGTAGATTCTATAGCTTGTATATATCCAGCTAATCTAATCAAGTTTTACTACTGGTATTGTGTCATACGACATGAGGCCCTTGTGATGAGGTAATCTTTTGATTTTTGGCTTTTACTTTACAACTAATTAACCCCAGTTGTGTATACTTAATGGCGTTTATTAAAGAGTCAAATTCTTTACTATTTGGTGAAATTTGTTACAACTGCTTCACACCTTTCGACCTTTTTTTTATTCTCTTTAAAAAGAATGGGCTGTCCTTACTCTTTGGGATTCCGTTTTTAATGTTTAATAAACATTCTTTATTATCAAATATTGAGTCAATTAATGTCATATTTGTTGAAAAATGTCTGTCTGCAGCACAATTACAATATTAGAGTGGGATTTAGCTGCAGGTTGTGTGGGTGCATTCAACTGTAGTTAACTTACAACTTTGAGAACCGACAAAGAAAAATTAATACTGCATTATATTCGTAGTTTGGCATTGAAACAGTCTGAATATAAGTAAACTATAATGCGAAACCATATGCGGGTATGACATTTTGAGGTAGCCGGCAGAACAGCACTGTTATTTTGGCAAAACCAAAAAATGGACACAACTTACAAGTGGAGAAACTATATTTAATTTTGCAAGAGATACGTGTTGACTGTGGAAGTTGTAGATATGATTTGATTGTAAATCGTGATTTGGTGTACAAATTTCTTTGACGATTAGGACTAATTTCGGGGTATTTGATAGGTTGCCTAGTCTTTTTCTTTTTACTTTTTCTTATTAGGTATTTCCTAAAATTGGACTTTGAATTTGGTCAGCGTTTGACATGCATTTGTCCACTTTCCTTTCATGCGTAAAGTATATTTGACATTTCAGAAAGCCCTTTCTCCAATAGCAAGATTTAGATTGGAAAGGCAAATGGGGCAAATGGGCGGATCAGATCGGATATAGGCTGGTTGAAAACGAGTAATGCAAAAATGTATAATATATCTGACCCGTTTATAGTTTATACTGCTAGAAAATGGGTTAACCTAAGGATATTATGAATACTCATATTATTCATGATTTCTTGGATGTGATCACTTTTGGGAGAATTTTGAGCCTTTCAACTTTGAGGAACCCCCAATTTGAGTCATCGCAATATAAAGGTTAAACCCATTTGTTATCCCTTAAGTATCTAGTTTTACGTGGATAATATGGATCTTATTCATATTTGACCTATTTTTAAAAAGTTTATTATTCAACCTACTTTTTAGTGGATAATATAGATAGATAATTATTATAATACCAAGAAGGACAATGCTATCAATTTGATGGGAGTGATAACAAATAGAGATTTTGACATTTTCGCGTTCAAATTGGAAGTGCCTTCTATGGACTCCCAAGTTGTGTCCAGTCAGGTTCCGTTAACAAACATGTCTCGATTTTCTTTCACCCCAGATTCTACTCGTTTAGTTAATTCTTCAAGTATCTTCATAATCCTGGGGTTTGCTCCCCATTCACACTCATTCAAACATCCTACAACCAATCCATCCATGTGGGTAATTTCCCAGGAAGGGCCAGGTTCAACCCTATTCGAGACTTGGCTTCGGTTTTGTAATTGGGACATCGCTGCTTGTTGGGCTTGCAACATTTCGAAGATCATCTGGAGGCTGATCCCATCACTTTCATCATTTTGGGAATTTTGTGTCACCGATCGAGTTCCCCTATGAATGCTATTTGAGGGGCCGGTAAGCTGATCTGCATCAACTGCCACTTGTAAATTAGCATCGATTGGAATTTCGTCATCGGGCGCTATGTTATTATTTTCGCCTTGATGATCAAACTCGTTATCAACGTGCAGAGGTGTCGATTGAGAGTTTGACATTTTCATATTGCAACCTAGAATCAGAAACACCTCAAAGAGCAAGTGTGAAACGATGTGTGTGACAAGAAGTTGTATCAAATATCCACTATTATCCTTAGCCCCACAGTGGGCTCCAAACTGTTTACCCTAAATTTCGGATAACAATTAAATTTCTACGTGATTTTAAGGATATATGGACTAATTTGATACAAATGACGAATAATATAACTGAAAATTAAAATTAAGGGATAAATAAAAAAGAGACGCAAACCACCCGAGTTAGATACTCTTGGCCGTTGGCTGACCCTTCTTGGGCAGAAACTGATTATAATGGAAATTGAAACAAGTTGATAATAAAATAATTCAAGAGAGCAATATATCACTATTTTTTTCTTTCTATCGATGATTCGTCTGAAAAGTGTGCTTTTAAATGGTTCAACTCTCCCTTTATATAGTGGGGAGGTCATACATCTGGTAAACTGCTATACAAGGTAAAAATCTCCGTACAAGGTAAAAAATCTCTTGATTTGTTAACTAAATGGTTTTATTGATTACTGTCGAGATTCCTGCCGTGATGTTCGTCCCATCACAGATTTTTCGATTTTCCATCATTTAGGTTTGATGATCTTCCCTTAGACATTTTCGAGTCAGGCTCGATCTCGGATCACGAGCTCGGTGTTCTCGAGGTTGGACATTCTGGCTTTGTGTTCCTCTTCGATGAAGCTCAGGTTCGACCTTCGACCCTATGCATTCTGAACCCGATCTATTGAGCAATAGTTGAACTCAATATTAACCATATAGAGTCGAGCTCGATTTTGACCACACATAGGTGGGAAAATAACAAGAAGGTGGAAACGTACAACTCCAGGGTGGATCAAATCCCAAGAGCTCCCCCGGTATTAAAAGACCTAGATTCCAAAAAGTTCGTACAAAAACCTTTTCCACCGAGCGCGGCTCCGAAATCGATACCCAAAAAATTCCGTATGCCAGAAATCCTCAAACACAACGAAACGACCGACCCAAACAAGCATGTAACCGCATATACTTGCGCTATCAAAGGGAACGACCTGGAGGATGACGAGATCGAATCCGTTCTGTTGAAAAAATTTGAGGAAACCCTATCTAAAGGGGCTATGACATGGTATCACAACTTACCTCTTAATTCTATTAACTCGTTTGCGATGCTTGCAGAATATTTTGTAAAGGCACACGCATGCGCCATCAAGGTCAAAACGCAAAAATCAGACCTTTTCAAAGTCAGGCAGAAGGATAACGAGATGCTCAAAGAGTTCTTGTCCCGGTTCCAAATGGAACGGATGGATCTGCCACCGGTCACAGTCGATTGGGCTGTTCAAGCTTTCACTCAATGGCTCAATGTTCGAAGCTCAGCGGCTTCGCAACAACTTAAATAGAACTTAATAGAGTACCCTGCCGTCACATAGGCTGACATACATAACCGATATCAGTAAAAAATTAGAGTCGAAGATGATCAGCTCGGAGCCCCTTCGAGATCCATTTACCCCGTTAGAGCTTATGACAAAATCCGAAAGGAAGTTTATAGCGAACCAAGATCGAATAGAAAGCGACATCGACCGTATCACGGGGACAGAAAAATTGGTGTATCCGGGAAAAACTCTCTAAGACATGAAAGGAGAAATAACCGAGGTCAGAATAGTCCGGGGCTCATGACCAAAAGCAATCTCGAAAGGCCCATCGGGCATAAAGAAGCACATCGATTATCGGAGTATAATTTTAATGTTGATGCTGCCACTATCATATCTGCTATCAGTCGCATCAAAGATACTAAATGGCCTCGACTATTGCAATCCGATCCAACCCAAAGGGATCCTAATCAGATATGCAAATATCACGGTACTCACTGTCATAAAACAGAAGACTGCCGGTAACTGAGAGAAGAAGTAGCCCAGTTACTCGATAATGGAAACCTTCGAGAATTCTTGAGCGACCGAGCAAAAAATAACTTCAGAAATAGGAATAAACAGACAGGCAGGAGGAACCTCAACATACAATCAACATGATTATCGGTGGAGTAGATACTTCTCAAGGTCCGATGCTGAAACATACCAAAATATCCATCACTAGGAAAAAGTGCAGTCGGGATTACGCGAAAGAGAGGACTTTATATTGTAGCGATGAGGATGCGGAAGGAATTGTACAACCCCATAATGACGCACTGTAATATCTGTACTCATACATAAATTTAGAGTAAAACGTGTGTTAATCGACCCGGGTAGTTCGACCAATATAATCCGATCATGGGTCGTGGAGCAACTTGGCCTGTCAGACTGGATCGTTCCTGTAAATCGAGTACTTAACGGGTTCAATACGGCATATGAAATCACCAAGGGTGAAATAACGTTGCCAATAAATACTACCGGAACCGTTCGAGAAAAAAATTTCTGTGTGATCGGAGGGGACATGAGATACAATGCTCTATTTAGAAGGCTATGGATCCATGACATAAGGGCGGTACCTTCGACATTACACAAGGTGTTGAAGTTTACGACGCCCGATGGAGTTAAAACGGTTTGCAGGGAGCAACCAGCTGCGAAAGAGATGTTTGCGGTGGAAGAAATGACACAACCACCAACGGTTCCTAACCAAAGGGTCGAGAGCAAGACAAAATAGCAATCACATATACCATCTTCGGCAAATATGATAAACAAGTATATGTTGAGGGTGATGATTATGGAATTCCCAGATCTTTCATCACCCCCGATGATTCCGATGCCAGAAAATCGACTGTCGAGGAACTGGAACAAGTCACACTGCGAGAAGACTTGCCCGAATGGAAGGTATACCTGGGCTCGGGCTGAGCTCCGAGCTTAGGACAAAACTTATTCGATTCCTTACAACTAACGAAGACTGCTTCGCTTGGTCCCACCTCGATATAACAGGTATACCGTCGGAAATAACCACTCACAAGCTGATCCTGGATCTGAAGTTCCATCCAGTCAAACAAAAAAGGAGGCCTCTGTCCTAAATCAAACATGCGTTCATCAAGGATGAGGTAACTCAACTTCTAAAGATAGGGTCTATTCGGGAGGTTAAATATCCGGAGTGGTTGGCAAACATAGTAGTAGTCCCTAAAAAAAGGAATAAATTAAGAATGTGTATAGATTATAAAGACTTGAATAAAGCATGTCCAAAAGACTCTTTTCCCTTACCCAACATCGATCGCATGATCGATGCTATCGCCGGCCATGAGACCCTTAGTTTTCTCGATGCATACTCCGGCTACAACCAAATATGGATGGACCCAGGTGATCAGGAAAAAACTTTCTTCATCACTAAATATGGCACATACTGTTACAATGTAATGCCATTTGGGTTTAAAAATGCTGGAGCCACATACCAACGCTTAGTAAATCGAATGTTCGAAAAACAACTGGGAAAGACAATTGAGGTTTATATTGACGACATGTTAGTTAAGTCCCTGCGAGCAGAGGACCATTTAAACCATTTGCATGAAACATTCAGTGTGTTGAAGCAGTACAACATGAAGTTGAACCTGGAAAAGTGCGCGTTTAGTGTGGTTTCGGGTAAATTTCTCGGATTCATGGCCTCGAATTGTGGAATCGAGATTAACCCCGAAAAAATCAAGGCTATCGAGGACATCACAGTCGTAGATAATGTGAAAGCCGTACAAAAGTTGACCGGGCTGATAGCCGTTATAGGGCGATTGATTTCGAGGTTGTTCGATAAAAGCTAGTGGTTCTTCGCTCTATTGAAAAAGAAGAACAACTTTTCATGGACTCCGGAATGCCAACATGCTTTGGAAGAGCTAAAAATATATTTATCGAGCCCGCCGTTGCTTCATACACCAAAGATGGACGAACAACCGTACCTTTACCTGGCAGTCTCAGAGATAGCGGTAACCGGAGTCCTAGTCCGAGAAGAACAAGGTACACAATTTTCGATTTATTATGTCAGCTGAACCTTAGGAGAAGCCGAGACTAGGTATTCTCACTTGGAAAAACTGGTGCTCGCTTTGTTAAGCGCTTCTAGGAAACTAATACCATATTTACAATGTCATCCCATATGCGTCGTAACAACTTACCCATTAAGAAATGTGATGCATAAGCCCGAGCTCTTCGATCGATTGGCCAAATGGGCCATAGAAATAAGTGGATACGACATTGAATATCGACCTCAAACTGCCATCAAATCTTAGATGTTGGCAGACTTTGTGGCCGATTTTACACCATCCCTAATACCCGAGGTCGAAAGAGAGTTGTTAGCTGGCTCGGGGACTCCTTCAGAAATATGGACCCTTGTCACAGATGGTGCTTCGGACCAAAGGGATCCGGACTTGGCATCGTGTTGAAGCCACCAACTGGTAACACAATTCGACAATCCATTAAGACTGTGAAACTAACTAACAACAAGGCAGAATATGAGGCCATGATTGCAGGCCTAGAACTAGGCAAAAGCCTGGGAGCAGAAGTGGTCGAAGCCAAGTGCGACTCCCTTCTTGATGTAAATCAAGTCAATGGAACGTTCGAAGTCAGAGAAGGGTGAATGCAAAGATACTTAGACAAACTGCAAGTAACGTTGCATCGATTCAAAGAATGGGCCTTACAACATATACCTCGGGAGCAAAACAGTGAGGCCGACTCCCTCGCTAGCTTGGGATCATCGATCGAAGATGACGAGGTCGATTCTGGAAAGGTCGTACAACTCATGAGGGCGGTAGTAGAAGAAGGCCACGCCGAGATCAATTCTACAAGTCTAACTTGGGATTGGAGGAACAAGTACGTAGAATATCTCAGTTCCGGAAAACTCCCCTCGGATCCAAAAGAGTCGAGGGCCCTGCGTATGAAGGCGTCCCGGTTCAGCTTGTCCGATGACGGAACCTTATTCAGAAGAACATTTGACGGCCCTTTCGTGATATGTTTGGGACCCGGCGAAATCCATGAAGGTACTTGCAGGATCCATTCCGGCGCCGAGCCGCTAATTCGAAAAATAATCAGGGCCGGTTACTATTGGGTCGACATGGAAAAGGACGCGAAGGAGTTCATTCAAAAATGTAACGAATGCCAAAGGCACGCCCCGATGATCCATCAACCCGGAAAGACACTCCACTCAGTCCTATCACCGTGGCCCTTCATGAAATGATGGATGGACATCGTTGGCCCTCTTCCGTACACACCAAGTAAGGCTCAATTTATACTATTTATAACTGATTATTTTTCTAAATGGGTGGAAGCGCAGGCGTATGAGAAGGTTAGGGAAAAAGAAGTGATCGAATTCATTTGGGATTACATCATATGCCGATTTGGAATGCCAACTGAGATCGTATGCGACAACGGTAAGCAATTCATCGGCAGCCAAGTGACAAAATTCCTCGAAGATCACAAGATCAAAAGGATCCTATGGACGCCCTACCACCCCAGTGGGAACGGAAAAGCTGAATCTACCAACAAAACAATACTCTGAAATCTCAAAAAGATATTAACCGATGCAAAAGGGAGATGGAGGAAATATTACTCGAAGTCTTATGGGCATATCGTACGACCGAGAAATCTAGCACCGGAGCCACCCCTTTTTCTCTGGTTTATGGTGCTGAAGCTTTAATATCGGTTGAGGTCGGGGAGCCAAGTGTCAGGTTCCGGTATGCGACAGAGGATCGAACTACGAAGCCATGAATACGAACTTGGAACTGCTGGATGAAAGACGTGAAGATGCCCTCGTTCGACTAGCTGCTCAAAAGCAAAGGATCGAAAGGTATTACAACATAAGGACCAACCTTCAATATTTCAATGTCGGGGACTTAGTACTAAGGAAGGTTACACCAAACACGCGGAACCCGAATGAAGGGAAGCTAGGACCAAACTGGGAAGGACCTTACTATATCATTAAAATCACCGGAAAGGGATCATACAAGCTCGGAATAGTGGATGATAAACAACTACCAAACAACTGGAACATAAGTCACTTGAAACGGTACTACTGCTAAGGTACGACCCTGTTCTTTATTTTTGTTTGCATCATCGAACTAATTGCAGGTATCAAACGAGGTACTCTGAATCGGGGGATATGAGATATTAAGTCTGAAAGCATGCGTTGCACTCTTTTTCCTTTGAATCAGTTTGTCCTAAAATGAGTTTTACGGCAAGGTTTTTAATGAGAAAACTAGTATATCGTGCTAACTTAGATTCGAAGCCTGATAACAAATCGGTGACGACAATATTCGAAGCCAATCATCAATCGACCCCGAATACTGGAAGGCCACTTTAGCTTGGGAAGATATTTCTAGGATTGAAGGGTTGAAGGTCAATAGGATTCAATGTAAGGGTCAAACGGTCAAATGAACCGTGCCCGAACAGATTGATCGAACCCTAACACAAATTGTACACATACATGAACGAGAATAAAGAAAAGTCTCTTGTATACAAACATCCTGCCTCCGATCAAACGAGCCCAAGGGCCACTTTAATTTTTGGTTCGAATAACCATTCTCTCACTCGAGGACGCGTCTGAAGAAAAAACTTACTCGAGGGGGGATAAGACCTATTAAAGCAAACCCCGAACTTTAAAGGCTAAGGCCGCTTCGAGTTAACAAAACTCGAGGGGGGATAAGACCTATTAAGGCAAACCTCGAACTTTAAAGGCTAAGGCCGTTTCGAGTTAAAGGAACTCGAGGGGGGATGAGACCTATTAAGGCAAACCCCGAACTCTAAAGGTTAAAGTCATACCAAATTAATAGTACTTGAAGGCTAAGGTATTTCGAAAGCTGCAAAAAAGCTTTATATACATCGAAAATCCTTTCTACAAAATCGAGCAACCTCGATACACAATATCAAACATGAGAAAAGAAAGGAAAAGGGCGCCTCATTCTTCAGATCCGCTTGAATCCTCGGAATCATCCTCCCTCGGGAAGGCTAATTTTTTGGCCTCGGCCTCAGCTATCCTGGCATCTTTGATCTCTGCCAATAAATCAAAACCTTGAGCATGAATCTCTTCAAGGACAAGCTTGCGAGATTGCCACTTCATATGATCAACCATATTCCTTGATTGATCTTGAGCGGCTTCAGCATCGGCCTTATATTGGGCCACCTCATCAGCCTCGACTTCTTCCGACTTGGCCGTTTTTAGCTTGTTAGCCATATTATCTCGATCTGAGATAACCATGCTGATCCGAGATTAGAGCTCGTCGGTGTTCCTAGATAGAGCCTCGATTTTCTCCTTTGCCTCTCTAAGCTGAGCTTTTGCTGAAGCTAACTGTGCTTGAAAGGTCTCTTTTTCCGAGGCTAGCCGATCCATCTTGCTCCTCCACTCATCGGCCTCAACTCTAGCCACACTCATCTCAGATCGAAGCTGGTTAATCTGATCGAGCTTTTGCTCTATTTACTCAACCAAGCCAGCATTATCCTTCTGGACAAGCTCCAGTTCGGCACGAAGATTCGTCATCTCCCCTTCGAGCCGTTCGTAGCATTTTGACTCTTCCCGAAATCGGAGAAAGGCTTCATGATGAAGTACCGAGGCCTGCAAGCATAAAGGAGGATGTTATAATTAGTTAAAATTTTGATGTACAAAACAAAGGACATCGAATAAAGCATATCGGAAATTACCTGATTCAATGCCTGTTGAGTCTTCATTGAACAGGCAGGACGCATCCACTTCGTTCATTTTTGCCTGATCCTCCTTGGTCACCAAGCACCGAAGATAACTGGCCACTCCAACAGGAGCGGAAAGAACCCTGGCATCCTCGGGATGGTGAAAGAGATGGACCATTTTCGGTCAGGGTAAGCGCTCGGCGCGGGAAATCGATCGTCCAATTTTGGACTGAAGGAAATCCCGCTTGTATCATTGGGTGAGCTTTTCTCGGTACTTCTAAATTACCGAGCCCAAGAACGTCTTCCGCGGACGTCGAATCCACACCATCAAAAAAACCGCGGAAAGGGTCTTTCGATCTATGATCTCCGCTCGAGGAACGTTCTTTTGCCATTTGGGCCTCATTGAACGTTGATTCTGAGAAAGTGGGAGAATCAACCATCTCAATTGGACCTAAGACTCCCAGCGGTGCTCTCCTCGTATCAGGGAGGCCCCAGTTCTTGTCTCCACCTCGGGTCCCCCGACCTGGCGAAGGTCCGTTTTACTAGCCCCTTGTTCGGAGACCCCTTGCCCTTCAGGTTGTGGCGACTCACTATCCAAAAAGTCGAAATCCTCTTCTTCCTCCTCGGACTCGTCCCTCAATCGGCGTAGTGAGTCCGAAGGTAACACTCGATCACTAACACTGCCCTTGGCTTGCGAGCCAACCTTTTCCTCGGTCTCTTCTTTCCGAGGTCTGAGAAACTTGGGGCCTCCTTTGTTTTCTTCCCTTTATCCTGCTTCAAAGCAGGGGGCTCGCTGGGAACATCATCGCTTGTGGGCGCTGGTCTCATCTCGACATCCTTTAATAGACCTACAAAAGAAAGGTAAAACAAGTTAGAAATTGAGAGCATAAGGAATTAAGCTCGAGTATAATTTATCTCATCATGAAGTCGGGCCTCCCACCGGCCATTTGAAAGCTCGCGCCATGCGTGCTCGGAATATGGTCTCTGGGATACGATCCCCTTGACCCACTCTTTAAGATGAGGAATTGCAGCCGGCATCCGGGATATAGCTGCGCCATATAAAATTGATAAGAGGAAGGTCGAAAGGGAGAACAGTAAACAAAATGATAAGCAGAGCAGCACTTACGCTTCATATTCTATTTCTCAGGAAATGGCATATCCTCGGCCGAGATTAGGTCTGATGTTTTGACCCGAACAAATCGACCCAACCAACCCCGATCCCTATCCTCATCAATACTTGAGAATGGGGCTTTGCTTGCCCGATGAGCAAGTTTTATCAACCCCCCTCGGTAGAGTCGGGGACTATACAGCCGCATGAGATGATCGACGGTGAAAGGATACCCCTCGATCTTGCTTGCAAAAAAATGGAGGAGAATGACTATCCTCCAGAAAGAAGGATGAATTGGGCCCAAGGTCACTTCGTACCTTTTGCAAAAAGCAATAATGATCGGGTCCAAAGGGCCCAACGTGAAGGGATAAGTGTAAACGCTCAAAAAAACCCTCCACGTGGATAGTGATCGCCTCTTTAGGCGCAGGAACCACTACACAGTTACCAACCCAACTATAGTCTTCCTTTACTTTATTGAGAACTTTGTCGGTGATTGAACAGATATATCTCGTAACCGGCTCGCATCAGCCCGGTATCGAGGAAGCTTTATCGACCTTGAAATCGGTCCCGGTCGAACACCCGGTTGGTACAAATGCCTTCAGAGGGGGTTCCGCTGTGGCTCCTTAATGACGACAGGTGAAACATCATCCACAGGTTGAGAAGAGGGGGGAGTTTGTCACTGAGGAATGGATTTTGAAGTCTTCGCCATTCTTTTGAGCAAATGAACAAATTAAAAGATACAGATGCAATGAAAATATAGTATGAAGATAGCTTGCGAGGTATTTTCAGAAAGCTAGAAGTCTTGAAGATGAGAGCGATGTAATTTTATAAAAGCGCAAACATCTAAATATAAAGGGTGAAAGAGGGTATTTCTAGCCTCTCAAAACGGCGGGTTCGCATCCCAAAGCGGCAGAACACCGGCTGACACATACTTGATGCTGTAAAAGGTTTTTCTGATGGGACATTTTCGATTTCCGTATCGCGTGCTTCATAAGATCACCGTCACTTATCAGAATGAGAATTTGGCCTTTTTGATGGGACGTTTTCGATTTTTGTGTCACGCACGTCATAAGTTCACCGTCACTTATCAGAATGAGAATTTGTGGCTCATATCGTCTCTCGTCATTACTCTCCAAAAAACAAGGGGGCTATCTGTATACGGTCGAAGTCGGGCCCACCTATATGTGGTCAAAATCAGGCTCGACTCTGTACGGTTAGTATCGAGTTCAACTATTGCTCGTAGATCAGGCTCGAAATGCGTAGGGTCAAAGATCGAACCTGAAATTCATCGAATCGGAATACGAAGCCAGAATGTCCAACCTAGAATACCGAGCCCGTGATCCTAGATCGAGCCTAACTCCGAAAATGTCCAAGGGAAGGTCATTAAACCTAAATGACGGAGAACCGAAAAATCCGTGATGAGATGAACATCACAGCGGGAATCTCGGCACTAATCAATAGAACCGTTTAATTAGCAAATCAGGAGATTTTTACCTTGTACGGAGATTTTTACCTTGTATAGCAGTTTACCAGATGTATGACCTCCCCACTATATAAAGGGAGAGTTGAACCATTTTAAGGGACATCGTGTTTACACGAATCATCAATAGAAAGGAAAAAAACAGTGATGTATTGCTCTCTTAAATCATTTTATTGTTTCAATTCCTAGTATAGTCAGTTTCTGTTGAAGAAGGATCAGTAAACGGCCAAGAATGTCTAACTCGGATGGTTTGCGTTTTTTCTCTATTTATTCCTTAATTTCAATTTTCGTTATATTATTCATCATTTGTATCAAATTAGGCCACATATCCTTAAATCCATGTATAAATTCAATTGTTAGTCGAAATCTAGGGTAAACAGCTTGTTTATATCTATCGCTTGTTGTTTGTTTTTGTTTTTTTACTAACTGTATCATATTGCGTTTTAGGTGAATTATGCTTATCCATTACTAATTCTACTAATAGCATGTTTGGCCAAGATTTTTAAATTAACTTACTTTCAAAAGTGCTTTTCTCGAAAGTGCTTTTCAAAAAAATGCTTTTCGTGAGAAGCAGTTTGTATTTGGCTAATTAATTAAAAAATATTTTTGAGTAGTAATTAGAGTTTGACTAAGATTTTAAAAAGTGCTTTTAAGTGCATTTTTCTCAAAAGTGCTTCTCAAAAAGTACTTTTGGGGATATGCTATTTTTCTGCTTTTGAAAAACTACTTCTCTTCCTATTCAAAAACATTTTATTTTCCTTCTAAGAGTTTGCCAAACACCTTAATTTTAGAAAAAAGCAATTCTAGTACATTTGGCAAAAAATAAGCTTGGCTAAACAGACTATAAGATATATATAAATTCAGAAATACTGAATGTCCAAGTGTTGACTGCAAGGTTCATTCGAATATGTATTTTTAAAATTTTCATTGGACGTGTTTACCCATTTATTCTCCTTAATATTCGACCATGTTTAAATTATTCAAACAGTTCTGCTGTATCTCATATCCAAATTAATCTTGAATGAAAACATGCAAGCTCGAGACTACGCAACTGAAAATAACATGTTTACAAACACTAAATGGTCGTTTTGTTTTAAGAAAAAGTTATGGTGGTATAAGTTATGCTCGTATTAGTTATACGGAAGTTAATTATGCTAGAATTAGTTATTTTGTTATTATTTCTTATTGATATTTTGGTATGTTGTATTAATTTTGGAATTGTCAATTTTACTTCTTTATCATGGGATAACTTATCATGTGATTACTATTCCACCCTCTAGCATGTATAAGTTATCCTAGTACTATTTTTAATCTTAGGATAACTTATCCCATGATTAGTAACCAAACAAGAGATAAAGCGATACTGAATTTTTATTCCAGGATTATTTTTGCTTATCTATCATACCAAATGAGCCCCGAATTGGTTAAGCGAAGTGTGGGGTTAAACTGATAAGATGAGCCATACATCGATTAGTTCCATCTGTTTAAGTTACAGCCATGTTGTTGTAAATGTAATTAATTTAAATATCTTTATCATATTACAAGAAAAGTATGTTACCGTTCATGCACTAATCACATGTTTAGATTCATATTTTAGATGGAGTTATGTATCATGCAATATTTATAAAAAGGCCAAATGTGGCAACAATATCTACTTTATATTTATTAATGATTTTACTGAAAGATATAAGGTCCATTCGATTGTTGCGGATAAGACAACTATATCCGTTTTGTTCAATTTGGAAGCGCAAAGCTTACTGGCTTCACCTGCTTCTAAATTGATGAATAAGCAAGTGGATGATTACGATGAGTTACTTCCTCAACTTTATTCATTAATCGACAAATGATATATCTTCAGATTCAAACTTAATAGGTATAAAAACTTTACTATCACAAAGATGTACAAGATAGATGACATGTCTGAACTTGAATTCCAGAATAAAATGATTAAGGAGATTAATCTATCTGATAGTCACCCGGGCAACACAAATGTTGATGATCAGATAACTCATACGATTATTCAATCATTATATGATCCCGTCAATTAAAAAAATTGAGTGACTTTTTGCCAACTGCTGTAATTGTTCAATCATTATTTGATTCCGATAACGATAAATTAAATTTTAAATACACAATGCATTGTCATCTGAAGAAATAAGAAAAAACAAGACTACTAAAGCCTCTAAATTTATTGATGTGTAATATAATTAATATCTATATGATATATTTATCTTGCTAAATATTTTCTTTTGGTGAATTTACGTGCCACACCCACATTATGTACACATTGAATATGTTGGAAAAATCATCCAAAATATGTAACGTGCAAGTTCTTCGGCATGATCATAGTAAATGATGTGAGATTGATTGTTCTACACTTTTTATGCATCAAATTGTACACAATGTATTATTATTTCATTAATAAGAACATCAAATATATAATCAACATTATCAACATGGTAATATAGCAATCCGAAATATGTATGTGACTGTGAATATTAATTTAACGACCCAATATGTCGTTTTGAGTTCCAGCTTTCCGTTTCGTGCTTTAAAACATTGAATAGCCTAATTCAGTGATTCACGACCTACGTGTGTGATCCCTTTTGATTTCCAAAAGGTATAAATATGAGTTTTTTCAAGAAAACACTTGATTTTTGAAATTTAAAGTTATTGGAGTTAACCACGATCAACATTGTTGCTAAACGATTTTGGACTTTGTAGGTTTATATAGTAATTTTGGACTTGTGCACATGTTTGTTTGGGGTCCCGGGTGACCCGAGACTGTTTCAACGCTTATTGTGGACAATTGGAAAAAATGAGTTTATGAACAATGAAATCTTTGAATTTGATGCTTGATTCTTGATTGTAGATGTTATTTTGATGTTTTGAGATTATGAGCGAGTCTGTATGAGGTTTATATACTTGTGTGGATGTTTGAAATGGGGCTCGGGTGAGTTCAGGGTGGTTTTCGGTTATTCTTGCACAAATTGCAGCAGCTGATCTGTTGCTGGTGTGGTGTGCATCGTGAACGCCGAGCTTGTCTCACGTTCGCGAAGGGTTAATTGGGCTGGGATGGTGCGAATGCTAGAGTGAGCTTGTAAACGCGATAGCCTGGGGGATTTGGCCTTTGCGAACGTGGCTGCCCACATGCAAACGTGTAGGCTTTGGGCGATTGGCGGGCTGGTGGACCTTTCTTCATCGTGAATACGGCAACAATGTCCCAAATACGGAGGCTTGGGGGGCGGCAACCTTCGCGAACGTGATGGTCGGTCGACCATTGACCTTCGCGAACGTGATAAGTGCTTCGCGAGTGCGAAAAACACCTAACGCCCAGGTATATAAAGGATTGAAAATCGGGATTTAGCCACTTTTCACTATTTTTGAGACCTGGATCATCGATTGAGGAGATTTTTGAGAGAATTTCATCCCAACTTCTAAAGTTAATAATTTTACTTAGTTTTAATGTATTTCAATAATTCCTATAGATTTTTATTTCTAAATCTAGTGTTTTTCAATGTAGAAATTGGGGTTTGGGAAAAAAATTTATGAAGGCTAATTTTGAGAATTTGGACCTCGATTTGAGGTCCAATCTTGATACAAATCACATATTGGACGGGGGATGGGGAGGGGGGTGAGTAAACAAAAATTGGTTTTAATTTCTGTTTCGACCATGTGTGGCCCGAGTTGACTTTTCCAAATATGATAAAGATCAAACTTTTTTGATACTAAGGTAGTTTCTAAAGCTTGTTTTGACTTTCTTGGGCATTATTTGACTAGATTCGAGTTGTTTAGAGGCTTGTACTCTTAGCAAAGCTATGTTGGATTGTTGATTTGGTTCCGAAAAAAGGTAAGTATTGTGGTTAACCTTGATTTGAGGGAACTACAATTTGGTTGGACTATTTGCTACGTGCTCTATGTGTTAAGGACGGTGTATATGGAAGGTGACGAGTGCATATGCGATGTCATTGATTAAAGCATTCACGTAGAACCAGTTTATTAAAGGCTTTACTTATTTCATCCTTTTGCTTGCTAAATTCTTTCACTTATTTTTTGCTTTTACGTGATATATGCCTTTACTTGACACATGATTTTACCTGCTATATATACTTGTTATGTGTCGTACTTGCCACATGCTTTTACTTATTATATGCCTTTACTTGCTATACGTCTTTACTTGTTACATGCCTTACTTGTCACATGTCTTTACTCGTTTCTGCCTTATTCTTCTAAGCTATATTGGATTGTGTGGGCACTTGATCATTCACGTGTTATTGACCTTGTTTGATTCCCCGTCGAGATATGTGTGTAAGACTAGCCTTTGGCTATTAGATTTGCCTATTTTTCCTTGTTAGTGATCATCTCTCCCTTAATGAATTAGATTTGTTTATTCTCCTAGATATTCTACTTTGAACCTCATTATGTGTTGATGTGTTGATTGGATGATTCTATGTGAATTGGTATGTTGGATTGGGTTGCCTCTACAATAATATTGTTACAAGGATCGGGTTGCTCCCTGCAATAATAGTATGATCATGGGATCGGGTTGCCGCCGCAATAATATTTTTGTGTGTGGGACTAGATTGTGCGCCACAACGTATGTATTATGAATCTTGGTGTGGTTTGTGATATAGTCATTCTTTGTGGGCTTTGTCTATGTTTGATTATGGATATTGTTCTTCCCCGCTGATTTGAGTTTTTGGAAAGGGTTTCGATTGTGTTGTTCGATAAACATGGTTATTACTTCTGTTATCAGATTCTTTTGTTGTTTCCTGTTATTATCCTGTTATCTCTATTGGTATTTTTGTTGCTTATTAACTGTACATGTTTATATGGTAAGTGTCTTGTCATAGTCATCGAGCTTAGGCTCGATACTTATTGAGTATATTGGGTCGGTTGTACTCATACTACACTTCTGCACTTCTTGTGCATATTCGAACATTGGTACCAACGAACTCTCGAGAGGTGCTTAGTCGTTGCCAGATAGATGACTCGAGATAGAGCTGCAAACCCGTCCGAAGGCCCTAGAGTCATCTTTCCATTTTCTCCCTTACTGTTTATTATGCCAGACAACATTGTTTCATTGCAGACATTGTATGTAGTATTATTAGTAGCTCATATACTCTGTGATACCAGATCTTGGGAGGTTATGTAAATAACATTTGGTTTTAGACTTATTATGTATTTATAAGTTTTACTCTTATTCATATAGTAATATGCTATTATCTGTTAGTTTCATTTCTTTATTCATTGTTAAGTGTTGGCTTGCTTAACAAGCAGTGTTAGGTGCCATCACGAATCCATTGATTGGTATTTTGGATAGTGAGAAATTGGTATTTAGATCCCTACATTTCCTAGGTCTCACAAGTCATGAGCAAGCTTTGTAGAGTCTTGAGGATCGGTATGTAGACGTCTGTACTTATCTTCTAGAGGCTATAAGGCTTTAGGAAGCTTTCACTTTCTTTCTTTATCTATCGTTCAATTTAGTTCTATCCTAAAGTTTGAATCTTTGTTCTTTATTCTCGTACTGATCGTGAGGACTAAGGCTGTCCAACGGGACGGGACGAGACCAAATAAACAGGATGGGACAGGACGCGAAGACATTTAGCCGGGACGGTGATGGGATGGGCCTAAATGGGATGGGATAAACGGGACGAAACGGTAGTCCCATCCCATCCCGCTAACAAACGGGACGGGAAAGGAAGGGAGGGGACGGTTTCGCGGGCCTTAAGTAGGCCATTTTCATTAAATAGTTTTTAATTATTTAAGCATTAAGTTTTGCAACGACTAGTTTTTTGACAATGACTAAGTTTTTAAAGTTTGCAATGCCTAGTTTTTAAACTTATTTAATAAAATTAAACTTAATAAATTATAAGAAAATTAAGAAGCTAAGTAAAGATTTATAAAATATTAAAATAAAAGACTTGTAATGAAATATTTTAGTAATTATAATAGAGTTTGAATTTATTTAATATAATTTCAATCCACTAAGTAACTAAGTAAGAGTGTAAGAAAATTCATAAAAAAATTCAAGGCTTAGAGCCTTTTATTTTATTAATATAACTTTCAAATTTCACATACAAATATAATTCTTTTGAAGAGCACCTAATCTCTGCAGCCACCTTCTAGGAAGGATTCTGTTTGAACTAGGCCTCTTAGTAGCCAATTACATATTATCATACTAATATTTGTAAGATCCTATATAGCTTCGTTGTAACTTATCTATAATTTTTCTCGGACATTGTTCTGGAATTGGTAATATTGATTGATGTTCCATGAGTTCCATGCCGTCATCGCTCCCAATGCTAAGTTTCTCATTGTATTCTTCTTTTTCCCTAGTGGTTAATTTTTCAAAACCAAGATTTCTTCCTTTTGAATTAATCCAATCTCTGAATAATACGGAAATCTCTAGGCTGTCCTCCACTAATGAATGTCTATGATCTATGATTGAAATCTTACAGAGCTAAAAGTGCTCTCCGATGCTAATGATGATGCTTGAATAGCCAGGTATCTCGGGCCATTATTGAAAGTATTGGAAAAGCCTTGCCACGCTCCCTCCACCATGCCAAAAGTTGTTCGTTGCCTTCTTCGTATTTAATACTTTCCAATCCTTGATTAGAATAAGAATCAAGTTCATCATCAAAAGAGGAATCAAAACCTGTTATATCATCCATACCTTCCCATAGAACTTTTACTCTAGCCTTAGAAGTAGAAGGAACAGTTTCACCACTTGTTGTTTCCATAGATTTATATTTATCAAGCATTGATCTAGCATAAGAATATATGTTAGCTTGGCAGTCTTCAAGAGATGGTTGTTCATTTTCTTGAATTGCTAAATTCTCATAAATTTTAAGAACAAGTACCTTTGTACCTCTTAATTTCAAATATGGGTTAAGTAGAGTAGAAATTAAATAAACTTGGGGAATATGAAAAATACTTTTTAAATTTTGCAATGATTTCATTAATGGCCGGTGCAAAAGTTGAATTTGTTTTATACTTACCAAATACAACAGAAATTCTACAAATATACCATGATATTTGTGTAACAGTAGGATAATATATACCAAAAAAATTGTTTTGTAGCATAATAAAAATTTTCTAAAAATTTAGTAAGCTCTTTGATCTCATCCCAATCAGAATCAACAATTTGATTAGCGGGGATACCATTATGTATATTAAATACCTTTTGTATAGGCACCTGATAATCATAAGCAACTTTAAGCATTTCGTAAGTAGAATTCCACCTTGTACAAATATCTTTTGGAACTTTTCTATATAGAAGGTTAGCACTAGCACATTGTTGAGCAAATTTACGAAGTCTACTCGCTTTATTAGTACGAAAATTAAAAATATAGCTGCAAGCATGTACTTTACTACAAGCATCAGAAAATAAATTAATACCATATTTTACAACCAAGTTAAAAATATGGCATGCACATCTAACATGAAAAATTGCTGGATTAATTGGACAAAGTCTAGTTCTTAAGCTAGTTGCTGCGTTTGTGTTAGCAGAAGCATTATCTAAGGTGATAGTTAAAACTTTATCAATGAGTCCATAAAAATCAACTATTTGTAGAACAGTAGTTGCAACATATGCTCTAGTATGTTTTGAATTAACAAATTTATAACTAATAAAGGTTTTTACATGTTCCAGTGATGATCAACCCAATGACATGTTACAGTTAAATAATCACAATCATTAGGACTACGACCTATATCAGATGTGATAGACACTTTACAATCTAAGTGAAAAAATACATAACGAATATACTGAAGATATTCCGTTTGAAATTTAAAAACATCATTTCTACCTGTGGTCTTAGGAAAACCTTGAAAACCAGGATTATAAGTTTCTTCTATATAATGCACAAAAGAAAGGTGAGAAGGAATGGTAAAATGTACGCCACAGACAACCACCATTTTTGCTAAGTTCTTACAATCTCTATCTTTGTTATAGAGATTGTAATAATACCAGAAGCAGGGACAAGCTGTTGTGTTAAAAAGTTAGCACCCCCGCCAGATCCACCAAGAGTGCCAGTACCTGTGCTAGGATCCGTAATTTTCCCGGCTTCTATTTGAGCTTGCATCCAAAAAGAATTGTGCTCCTTAAGTAAGTGCCTGGCTAAACCCCCCGTCCCACCACTAGTCTTGTGTATAAATCGTTGCTTACATTTTTCACATATAGCACGTTGATTGACTTTATAATATTTAAAAAGATGTTCACCCTTAGGCTTACCCCTTATAGGAGGTACAGGGGGTATAGCTCCAGACTGAGATTGACTCTGAGTTGGAGCTTGTGTTGCGGGACTAGTGGGTGTTTCATCTGATTCTTCTTCCTCATTTTCTTTATCCTCATTTTCTTCGTCCTCAATAAAAATATCATTTCCAAATTATCTTTGAAAAGTTTCATGATCTAGTTGTTCTCCAGAATTAGTATTATAACATG
>MCJB01050318.1:35902-51346 GCA_002018475.1 Nicotiana obtusifolia
GGAGAGGGGGGGAGGGTTGGGAAAATGAAGTTTCATAAGCATGAGTCATTTCATCTATATGTTTTCTAATTCTAGGAGAAGGATTGGGATTAGGATTTGGACTAGGATTAGGATTACTACTACTATCACCTTTACTACTTTTTTTACTACTTTTTTTAAATAGGCCAAATACATTTTCAGGTGCCATAATTTAAATAAAAAATTAAACTAAAAAAAGTTAACACAAAAATTAAACACACAAATGAAATACTAACATAGAACATGTAAAGTAAACACAAAAATTAAGCACTAAAATGATACGCAAAAATTATATATTAAAATTAGGAGATGGAATGAGTGCACCGTGATTAAATATTAAAACTTGAAGAAATTACCCAAAAAATTGCTCCAATAACTTGGCGAATTAATTTGAAGCTTGAAAGTTGCTCCAAAAATTTGCCCAAATACTTGAAACTTAGTTGATCACTTGATTGTGAGAAAAAAGAAAGAATAATATAGATAGAATGTAAGAGATTTGAGAAAGAATGATTGATTTTTGTGGGAAACAATGAAGAAAGATGGAGGGTATTTATAGTTAAAAATAAGGCTAAAATATAATTTAATAAACTTAGGAATTATATTAAAATTTTTTTTTTTTGGGGGGGGGGGGGAGGTAGGGGTGTTTTGGAGGGCTGGGGGCCAAATATGGCCGTTGGGAATGGCTAAATCTGCAATGAAAGTCGTTGCCCAACAGCTATATTTTAAATTTTTTTTGTAAAAAAAATACGTGGGATAGACGGAACAGGCGGGACGGGACTGGACGAGATGGGATGGGATGGAACGGGATAAACGGGACGAAATGGGCATCCCGTCCCATCCCGTGTACCGTTTAACATGGGTCCATCCCGTTTAGATTTAAGTGGGACGGGCTGAGACGGGATGGAATACGAGAGGAGACGGGACCGGGACAGGACGAGATGACCCGTCTCGTTGGACAACCTTAGTGAGGACTCACGCGTCAGCAGCAACATATCAGGAGCCAGAGCCCCCGGTTGTAGCCTCCATGAGGGGTAGATGTCAGGCAAAGGTAGGGCTCATCCTAGAGCATGTGCAGAAGCACCTGCAGCCACTCATGCTTATGCTAGAGCAACGCCAGTCAAGCCTCAAATAGCTCCAGTTGATGAGATTCCTGTTCTGGGTCCTCCAGTGGGACCAAATCATGTTCTTGAGGCATTTATCGCTACTCCAATGCTTCAGGATGCCTTGGTCCGCATGGTCATGCTTATAGAGAGCATGGTTCAGGCAAGCGTGCTTCCTATGGCACCAGCCATTCTCAGGCTGGGGGAGGAGTCAGACTCTTGCCACTCACACTCTGGAGTAGATGGCTTTGGGATATCAAACCCTAGGAGTATTACCAGTTGGGTGGTCCAACCCATTATTGTCGCGCAGCCTGAGGTTAGACCTGTGATGTCAGCCGATGAGCTGAAGAGGATGGATAGGTTCTAGAAGTTGTTTCCACCTCACTTTAGTGAAGCTCCTTCAGAGGATGTGTAGGAGTTCTTGGACCGATACCTTGAGATTCTGCGCAATTTGGGACTAGTTGAGTCCAATGAAAATGATTTCACCATCTTCTAGATGCGTGGTTCAGCCAAGAGGTGGTGGGAGACTTACCAATGGGCAGATCAGTGGGGTCACCATTTCTTACTTGGGCTCATTTCTCACATCTTTTCTTGGAGAAGTTATTCCCCCTCACTTAGAGAAATGACCTGTGCTGTCACACCCAACCTTGGGATGTGCGATTTGGAAGGCCCGTGCGGATCGACGTTCATGCTTTGACCTCATAATGTAGAATCAGGGCCAACAAGGCCCCCAAGTAGTAACATCATAGATAAAATGCATACAACTGGCTTTGAAAGAAACTTTAGAATCAGAAAATATGTTTTACATGTACGTGGGCAATTGTTGCTGACAAGGCCATCAAAATATTTACATACTTCCAAAACACTGGTCTGCAAGCATCTAAGAGAATATAACACCTAACTTGGTCGGGATAGGACCCACCGTGCCCAAAATGACTAGAAAATGTGCTTCGATACCTAATAACATTTGATCAGCTGCTTCGAAGTAGTGGAGTGCAACGACCAATCAACTGGAGCTAGCACCCTATTGGGGAGTGACGTCATCGAGTCTGTATGTACCTGTGGGAATGAACACATCGCCTAAAATAAAGGGGCGTTATTACGGAAAATGTACTGAGTATGTACAGTTAAGAAAGCATGTAAAAGTTAGTGGCAAAAACATAAATGATGTGAGTACTTGCTTTCAACTTGAGTTCCGAAAACAAGCTACCGGGGGCATAAACTGTAACAACTATGGAATTAAGAAAATGTGCGAGCTTTACGTAAGGTTGAGCCACCCTTGGAGGCTGCGCATTAAATGCAACATAATTTTACTTAGCCCTTCTTTGGGGCATATTACTTCATATCGTACCCAACCTCCCGGAGGTCACGGTAAAGTTTATTTTTTCCATTATATCGTACCCGGCCTTAGGAGGTATTGATCGTACCCGACCGTAGGAGGGTTTGGTAGCGTCTTATACTACATCATTCTATACCCAGCCTCATAAAGAGCTCGATCATACCCAGCCATGCAAGGGCTCAGTAGCACTTACACATCATACCTAATTGATTAGTGGTTGCACAATAGGTGCCGTACCTGGCCGTCTATACCGTGTCTCGGTAAAATAAAATAGATACATATATATAAGTGCAATATAATAGCATTTTCAAGGGATAACAAGTTTAAACTCTGAAAGAACCATACTATCCGACCACCAGATACCAACTAGAAACTTTATAGACTTCGAAATAAATGCCACCGGCAAGTATGTACAAGAACTGAACAACATCATTGGGAAGGACTCAGAACAACCAAGTTCTACAATATAGAAATCCTTTGGAAGGAGAAAGAGAGATAGAGACTTTCACCAACTCATGCCAAGAAAGGAAGTTGCCCTATATACCTTATTGAATAACTAGCTACACTTCTATGGTGGTAAATCCCGCCTCTATGAATTTCCAGAATCGATACAATAAGATGATAAATGTACAGGCACAGATTCCAACTCCTTTACACTTGATCCTCCTAAATTCACCCTCAGCCTTGCCTTAAATTGTTTGGGAATTCTAATGGGGTGTTGAGAGCATTTTGGAAGAATTGATATTAGTGATTTCTTCTTGAAAAATGAAAGAGAAAGGGTGACAACTGGCGCAAGTCTAGCACAATGTGTAATCCCTTTTGCCTTCACAAACGTCGCCGGCTAATTGGCCGGTCTAAAACCAAACTCACAAAATCTTAATTCTTTAGGTGTCGGGTGTAACATGTGCCGTCAGTTTGAGCACCTTCAGCAGGGTGGTATGACAGTCACCTAATACGAAATGAGATTTGTTGATTTATCTCATCATGTAGCTATCCTGATCCCTATTGAGAGGCAGAAGGTGCGGAGGATTATAGATAGTCTTGCTTATGGTATCAGACTTCAGATGGATAGAGTGGCTGAGACTGAGATCTCTTTCACTTAGGTGGTTGAGGTTTCTAGGAGGATTGAGCAGATTTGTGGCTAGGGGAGAGACGTGGGATCGGATAAGAGGCCTCGTCATTTTGGTGGTTTCAATGGTGCCTCGTCTGGAGGTAGGGGTTGCTTTTGGTAGAGGCCATTCTATCTGGCTAGTCCAGTCAACACTTCACGTTTCTCATGGTACTTCAAGTAGCCATTGTACTTATGGTTCGTGCTCAGGGAAGCCATCATTTAATGCATCTCCAGCTCCTATAAGTGCACCTCCTATATAGAGTTTCTATAGTGGTGATTCGAGTCGTTTGTGATAGCCTCAGACTCACAGCTACGTCAGGTGAGGGATTGCTCTGAGTGTGGGAATGTGGGGCATTACAAGAGGCATTGCCTGAGTTGCAGGGTAGAATACAGCAGGGTAGCCATGCCATTATTCCAATACCAATTACTACTCCACCCGTGCAACTAGCTATAGGTGGGGGTCAACCAATCAGAGGTGGAGGCCAGCCAGCTAGAGGTGGAGGCCAGTCAGTGAGAGGTTATCCTAGAGGTGGAGGACATGTTGGAGGGGTTCAACCCCATTTTTATGCATTTCTAGGTAGGCCTGAGGTGGAGTCGTTTGATGCGGTTATTACAAGTATTATCTCACTTTGCATAGAGATGCTTCGATGTTGTTTGATATGGCTTATACCTTTTCATATGTGTATCCATATTTTTCATTGCACTTGAGTATGCCTCGTGATTATTTTGATATTTCTGTTTTTGTGTCTATATCAATTGGAGATTCTATAGTAGTCGATCGAGTGTATCGGTCTTGTGTTGTTACTATTAATGGCGTTGATCCTACAGTGGATTTGTTGTTGGATATAATGGATTTTGAGGTTATTCTTGGTATGGATTTTTTATCCTCGTACGATGCTAAATTTGATTATCATGCCAAGACCCTGACTTTAGCTATGCCGGGGTTGCCTATATTAGAGTGGAGAGGGACCATTAGAAATTCTACTTGTAGGGTGGTTCCATTCTTGAAGTCTCAAAGCATGGTTGAGAAGGGGTGTTTAGAATATTTGGATTACATTCAAGGTTCTAGTGTGGAAGTTCCTTATATGGATTCAGTACTGGTAGTGAGAGAGTTTTCAGAGGTATTTCCAGCAGATTTACCAAGCATGCCTCCTGGTCAGGATATTGACTTTTGCATTGACTTGGTTCTCGGAACTCAGCCCATTTATATTCCGCCATACCATATGCCTCCACCCGAGTTGAAGAATTGAAGGAGAAGTTGCAGATTTGCTTGATAAGGGGTTCATTAGACCGAGCATTTCTCCTTGGGGTACAATGGTATTGTTTGTGAAGAAGGAAGATGGTTCTATGAGGTTGTGCATTGATTATCGGTAATTGAACAAAGTTACTAACAAGAACAAGTACCCACTGCCCCACATTGATAATTTATTTGATCAGGGTGCCAAGTTCTTCTCCAAGATTGATTTGAGATCTGGCTATCATCAAGTGAAGATTGGTCTTTGGATGTCCCTATGGCAGCTTTTAGGAATTTCTATGGTCATTACGAGTTCTTAGTGATGTCATTTAGTTTTACTAATGCCTAAAAGCTTTCATGGATTTGATGAACCGAGGGATTTGTATTCCTTCGTGATTGTGTTCAATGATGATATTTTGGTTTCCTCTTGTAGTAGAGAGGAGCAGGAGCAACACTTGCGGGTTGTACTTCAGACTTTGAGAGATCACCAGATTTATGCTAAGTTTTTGAAGTGTGAGTTCTGCTTGAACTCAATTACATTCTTAGTTTATGTTTTATATAGTGAGGGTATAAAGGTTGATCCCAAGAAGATTGAGATGGTTCAGAATTATCCTAGACATACTTCAACTACTGATATTCAGAGTTTCTTGGGTTTGGTGGGTTACTTTCGTCACTTTGTTGAGGGATTTTCATCTATTGCAGCCCCATTGGCCAAGTTGACTTAGAAGGGTGCTCCTTTTAGATGGTCTGATGAGTGTGAGGAGAGCTTTCAGAAGTTCAAGACTACTTTGATTACAACTCTAGTATTGGTGTTGCCCATTAATTTAGGCCTTATATCGTGTATTGTGATGCTTCACCCATTGGGCTTAGTGTAGTATTGATGCAGAAGGGTAGGGTGATTGCCTACAAATCTCCCTAATTGATGATTCATGAGAAGAACTATCTTGTTCATGATTTGGAGTTTGTAGCTATTATATACGCGTTCAAGATTTGGAGGCACTACTTGTATGTCATGTCATGTGAGGTTTACACTGATCATCGGAGTCTCCAACATTTGTTCAAGTAGAAGGATTTGAATTTGAGGCAGCAAAGATGGTTTGAGTAGTTGAAAGACTATGATGTCATAATCTTGTATTATCCGAGGAAGGCAAATATGGTAGATGATGCCTTGAGTAGGAAGGGTGAGAGTATGGGTAGTTTTGGATTTATACCAGCTAAGGAGAGGCCATTGGCTATGGATGTTGAGGCCTTGACTAATAGGTTTGTGAGATTGGATATTTTCGAGCCTAGTAAGGTTCTTGCTAGTGTTGTTGCACAGTCATCTTTGTTGGAGCGCATCAAGGCTTGCCAGTTTGATGATGCTCATTTTTTGGTGTTGAAGGACACAATGCAGAGAGGTGGTACAAAGACGGTTGTGATTAGAGATGATAGTGTTATGCGGCTTTAGGGTATGATTTGTGTTCCGAAGGTTGATAGTTTGAGAGTGTAACGACCCAATAAGTCGTTTGAGTACTAGCTCCCCTTTTTAGGATCTGATACCTTTCATAGCGGTATTTGATGATTTATGACTTGCGTTCGTGGTCTGTGTTGATTTCCATAAAGTCTAAATTTGAATTTTAAAGAAAACTTGATTTTGGAACTTGAAAATGGCTAGAGTTTACCACGGTCAATATAATTGGTAAACGACCTTGGATCAGTATTTTGACGATTCCAATAGGTTCGTATGATGTTTTCAGTCTTGTACGCATGTTTGGTTGGGGTCCCGGCGACCCGAAGTCGTGTCGGCGCTTAATGTGAAAAGTTGAAATTTTGAACTTTGAACTTTGAAGTTCTTTGAGGTTTGGTGTTTGATTCTTGATTTTAGATGTTGTTTTGATGATTAGAGCTTACGAGAGAGTTCGTATGATGTTATTATACTTGACATTAGGATTGGGATTGGGATGAGTTCCGGACTAATTTGCTAGGAATTGGGACTATTGGTGCTGCGGACCTCGCATTTGCGATGGTCTGTTCGCAAATGCGAGTCTCGCATTTGCGATGCTGGGGAGGTGGCGAAGCTTCGTTTGCATTTGCGAGAGGGCTTGCCTTCGCATTTGCAAGTACTTTGTCGTATTTGCAACCCTGGGCATTAGCATAGCTTTTTTCATATTTACGGAGGCTTCAGCCTTCGCAATTGCGAAGTCTATGCCGCATTGCGACATCAAAGGGGTTCAGAAACTATTTGCAATTGTGAACAAGAGTTCGTATTTGCGATACCTGCAGCTAGGTAAAAGGTTAGGATTTTTGGACTTAGCTAAGTTTACTTTATTTTTGAGATCTAGAATCCAAAGTACGACGCTTTTCGAGAGCAATTTCTTTCCAACTTCGCATGTTTGAAATAGGGGTTTTGGGTAGAAATTAAGATTTTGTAATTTAGAGATTTAGACCTCAAATTGAGGTCGGATCTCGAATCAAAACATAAATTTAGACTCGGGGGGTGAATGGGTAATCGGGATTTTGTCTCAATTTCGGATTTCAACCACGTGGGCCCGAGTTGACTTTTTGTTGATTTCAAATATGTTAAATATCGAACCTTTTTGATATTAGGGGTAGTTTCTAAAGCTTATTTTGATTACTTGAGTAATATTTGACTAGATTTGGGTGGTTTGGAGGCTTGTTCTAAAGGGAAAGCCATGTTGGATTTTAATCTTGTTTCAGAAGTAGGTTAGTGTCTTGGTTAACCTTGATTTGAGGGAATTAGGGTATAAATGGGTTTATTTGGTACGCGATCTATGTGTAGGCAGCATCGTATATCGATGACGAGTGTATATGCGGTTTCCATGGTATAAGCATGCAGGTAGAGTTAGCTTTATTTGTAGCATGTTACTTTATGTGTTATGTTCTTCCATGCTCTAAATAGTTTTGAAACTCTTTTTAATTTCTCTATCCATGCAATAGCCTATGTTTGGCTTATTGAAATATTGGGCGGTAGGATTATTGAATTATTGATTTGGCTCTTTTGTGCAAAAGTATTGATAAATTCTCATATGGAGAGTTATGTTGAATTACATTTCTTGATGTTGTTCATGCTTTCCACCTTGCTTGATACTGTGTTATACGTGATGCTTGGTGAGGAAGAGTGAATTGCACGAAGGGTGTTACCGTACTTGTGAGGAAGAACGATTGAGCACGAAGGGTGTTTCCGTGCCTTCCTTATATATTTCAATTTCATTGCAAAAAGGGTGTTACGTGCTTGCTATTATGCTTTAATGGTGAGGTTGAGAGTAAAATCAAGAAGGGTGATGCCGTGTTGTATTTTGGTATTGTTGTTCTTTATTTTTCTATTCGGACTAAGGACTTGGTTATGCTGCTTCGTAATTGTCTTTGAAAGGTTTGTTAGAAGTTGTTTGTAGAAGAATAAACTGTGGTTTCTTCAGAAGTACCTTTCTTTACTTTCTCGTTTTATATCTTTATGCTTACATACATTGACTCACTCACATGTTGTTATATTGTCATCTTACTTGATAGTTTACTTGTCATCTCGTTAATTCTCGTTACTTAACTACATAGGTTTATAGGTTTATAAACCTATGTAGGTCGGTTGTACTCATACTACACTTCTGCATTTTTTGTGCAGATTCGTACATTGGTACCATCGGAGTCCCGAGGAGTGATTAGCGGATACAAGATAGATGACTCGAGGTAGAGCTGTATACCGTTCTCATGCTTTAGAGTAATCTTTCCAATTCTTCAGTACAATTTCTTTTTACTAGACAATATTATATTTCTTTTAAGATAATGTATTTAGTAATTCTAATAGCTCATGTACTCGTGACTCCACGTCTTGGGATGGTTGACCGTGAGTGTTGATATTTAGACGTATTATATATGCTTCTATGAGTTATTTTACTCTATATTATCATTTTACTATTACCGCTAGTTTTATTCCTTTCATATTTATCGCATGTGTTGGCTTTCCTAGCAAGTAGTGTTAGGCGCCATCACGACCTCGTGGGTTAGTATTTTGGATCGTGTCAAGTTGGTATTAGAGCCCTAGGTTGCACAGGTCTCACGAGTCATGAGCACGCCTAGTAGAGTCTTGAGGATCGGTACAAAGATGTCTGTTCTTATCTTCTAGATACTATAAGGCTTTAGGAAACTTCACTTTCTTTCTTTTTATATTGTGCGACTTTGTTCTATCTTAAAGTTTAAATCCTTCTTCTCTTATTCTCTCACAAATGATGAGGACACGCGCTTCATCCGTAGCTGATCAGGAGCTAGAGCCCTAGATTGTAGCCGCTAACAAGAGTAGGGGTCGAGGAAAGGTAGAGGTAGAGGTGAAGGTAGAGCTCAGCCTAGAACACATGCAGCGACACCTGTAGCCGAGCCTTAGATAGCTCAGGATGGCGAGGTTCTAGATTAGGTTGAGCCAATAGGACCTGCAAAGGTCCTAGAGGGGTTCATTGCTATCCCAGTGCTTTAGGATGCCTTAGTTCGCATGGTTGGCTTCTTGGAGAGTATGGCTCAAGCCGGTGTGTTTCCTGTGGCACCGGCCATTTTTCAGGCCGAGGGAAGAGCTCATACTCCCGCGACTCATACCCAAGAGCAGATGGCCCATGGTTATCAAACCCTAGGAGTTCTACCAGTTGGGGTGTTTTGGTCTATTATTGCTATACAACCCGAGGATAGGCCTGCAACGTCAGCTAATAACTGAAGAGGTTGGACAGGTTCACCAAGTTTTTTCCCCCTCACTTTAGCGGCGCACCTTCATAGGATGCCCAGGACTTCTTGGACCATTGCCATGGGATTTTTCGCACCTTGGAACTAATGGAGTCCAATGGAGTAGATTTCACTGTCTTTCAGATGCATGGGTCAGCCAAGAGGTGGTGACAGGTTTATGAGCTAGGTAGGCCAGCGAGATCACCTTCTCTCACATGGGCTCAATTTTTGTCTTGTTCTTGGAGAAGTTTATTCCCCTCACTCAGAGAGATGAGTTGTGCAGCTAGTTTGAGCACTCTTGTGGGGTAGCATGACTGTAACTAAGTATGAGACTAGATTTGTTGACATGTCACGCCATGCAGTTATCCTGATCCTTACTAAGAAGGAGAAAGTGCGGAGGTTCATAGAGGGTCTTACAAATGGCATCGGGCTTCAAATGGCCAGAGAGGCCGAGACTACTTTCACTGAGGTGGTGGAGATTTCCAGGAGGATAGAACGCATTAGAGGCCAGGAGAGAGAGACAATCTCTGACAAGAGGTCTCGTCATATAGGAGGATTCAGTGGTGCCTCATTTGGAGGCAGGGGTTCCTTTGGTAGAGGCCATCCTATTAGCCCGGCACAGTCAGCACTACAGGTCACACATGGTAATCAAGCAGCCACAGTACTTATGAACCTCGTACTGAGCAGCTAGCATACAATGCACCTCCAGCTCCCATTAGTGCCCCTCCAATACAATGTTACCATGGTCATTATTCGGTTCGTCAGGAACAACTCCAAGTTTAGCAGCCATGTCTGTAGAGGACTTGCTATGGTGTGGGGATTTGAGGCATGTCGCGAGTTTTTTTGTTACATCTTGCATTTGCATACGTGAAGTACGTCGTAAGTCAATTAATGTAAGCTCGAAAATTAGATCATCCTTGAGATTATAAAAATTAATTTTATTACCTTGGAGGTTACAAAGGTTTAAGATCATGATCAGCAAGTACCAAGAGGGTTAGAAGTTGAATGAATCAAAGAAAATAAGTTTCGCTGAAAGCCGGCAAGTTGGGAATGTTATAACCCGTACCTATGGGGTAAGACTAGGAGTTCTTAACATACTAAGAAGTTCATATTACTAGGTACTTGAATCGTATAAGACTAGTATGTTAAGATTTAAAGTCAAGCGAGTTGTAGAACAAAAGACAGCAAAAGTTGTCGCAAGTTATATTCATAATTTTACTGAAACTTTGGGTCTCATGTCACTGCAATTTACTCTCAGTGTACCTAGAGTTAAAGGGGGATCCAACCACCAAATTTACCACCTATGAGTCTAGTTTCTAACACATTAAATTTTTTGTTGATACAACATCAGAGTAGAGAGATATTCTCATTTTTGCGAGATTGCACAAGCAGCTCCATTTGGGACCCACAAAGTCGATGGAGACTTATCTGACTATATAAAGTGGTGGCATTTATCTCTAAGTCTAATTTTCGACAAAACCATAACTCCAAGAACCTTCAAACTTTCACTAAGCATGCCTTAAAGGTTCATACACAAATCCAAGGCCAAACCACAAAAGTTCTTCATTAAAAGTGTTGTAGAAGTGGTGGAGATTACTTATATGATGTTGCTAATGAGTTTTGAGTTCTTTCAAGTTGATGGAGAGTTTTTCTTGGGTTTCAAAGGTAAAATACTCTTCTCCTACATGGGTTTGATCATATCTAAGCCCTAGCTAGGTTGTTTGGTTGAGATGTTGCAAGATAGCACTCAAAAGTTGTTTGTGATGTTGTTGTTATAAGTTGTAATTTGAAGAATAGATGATGAAAGCAACTTTTTGAGTATATTGTATAACATGTTGACATTGTTCTTGGTATGTGTAGTTGTTGAAGGTCGTGCTGAGTTATAGTTATGAATATATAAATGTATTACAAGGTAAAACCACTCTTCCTTTCTATTTATATAGACATGTTGATGTTGTAGTTATACTTAGTCTTTTTAAGATGGAAGTAATAGATGAATGGTGTATTTGAGTCATTTGTTATGCTGTGTGGATTCATTGAGATGGTTGAGTTATTTAAAGTGGGTTGAAATTGTTGGAGTAACTTGATTATGTTGCTGTTGTTGTCATTGATTGTCGCGCCCTGTTTTCTCACGAAAGCAGGTTTCGACGTGTGACAACTCTTTTAAATGGGTATTAAAAGAGAAGAGTTGCCACCTAACGATTTTGAGATGCGTTAGGGCACCTATTTGCAAATAACTCTTTTTTAGCTTGTCCGTGTTACCAAAGATCGGGTAACGACTAAAATTACCTTAAAGAGAAGGTGTTAGGTACTCTTCGAGGTCCACAACTGTGGGTCCCGGCCAAAGTTTACACTATGCAGATTATAAATTATAACTGTCCTATGTGATCATATAAGCGAGGGAAGACAAAGAATTTAAAGGTTCTATTGTGAACAAGTGTAAGGAAAATTGGACAACAGTTAAACTATATAGATAATAACTACAAGTCTTTAGAGGTTACACAGTACAACTTGATTAGTCTATATTTGATGAATAATAAACATATAAAAGAAGGGGGGTCCTAAGTTTTTTAGCCTAAGAATCACCCCGTGCAACATAAATAATACTCCGCAACTCCCTTAAGGCAGGAGTTGCTCATGTTATTCAGCGGGTACAAACTATCATCTCCTGCTACTCGATTACTATGTTAAATCTGTTTACTTGAAGGAGCTCTAACTCAATTCTAGGTCGTGCCCTATGCGTGCACTACCCGTCCCGTGCCTATGGTCCAGGAGGCTTTGGACATACTATTGGGTGGATCTAGACATTACTTAGGATGCTCAAATATGATAAAACTAGTGCACATTCAAAACATTTAGGACTTCACATAAAGACAATAAAAGGCTCAAGTTAACCTCCCCACATAAACATCAAATGCACGCGGCAGATTAGGCATTAGACAGTTTTTAGAATTAAGACACATTAGAGTCGTTAAGTCCTATAGGCATGGATTCTATGTGATTCTGATTTCTAGTATCGTACAAGCAGTATTGTAGTTCTAGACCAATGCATATGCAGTTAAAAAGCATTGCAGGTCCTATAGGCATGATCTCTAATTGTTTGCATGATGAGATGGTACACTGCTTGAAAGCTCAGGATTAACAACGCTGATTTTATAAACATACTGTCTAAGACGAATAACATTATCCAATGGGCATGATTTCTAACAGTTGACAATTGAAATTGATTTAATAATATTTTATCCCTATAGGCATGTCATCTAAGTGCGGCAATACTGTCACAACCCAAACTGCAGGGCCGCAACGAGCACCCGGTGCCTTACTCAACAGAGTACCAATATAACATATTCTTCTTATCATACCATCATGGGTAAGTGGGCCAAAAGATCCTTCATGAGATAACCATAATAAAACATAAGGGAATACTAGATATAGAATGACCCAACATGATATAGAAACTTATACATGTAACATACGGGCCTATAAGGCCGACATGATCATTTGTACACTCAAAACATAGGCCGACAAGGCTATACAAGTATCCATATACATGAAATCTGTCTACAAGCCTCTAAGAGTACGTAACCATCATAAAGGTCGGGACAGGGCCTTGCCATATCAATCAATACATGTCAAAATCATACAGACCAAATAGGCAACTCTAGAGCAAGTGGAGTGCACCAACACCTTCCGCTGAGCTGATAGCCTACTAGGAGGACTATCAAACTATCTATTGGGACTTGGAGGGCATGAAACGCAGCGTCCCCAAGCAAAAGGGACGTCAATACAAATAAAGTACCGAGTATGTATGGCATGAAAAGCAGTATATAAAAGTTATTAAAGAATCATGGAGTAAAGAACACAACATGTAAGTCTGAATAGCTCTGTGAATCATGAAACATTTATAATGTCATGCATATGCGTATAAATGTCATATCATGAATAGGTATATGTATACATAACATCATCAAGACTCTGAGGCCATCCCATCATCTGCGGGCGAAATCATCAACGTATACTAGCTGATCAGGTGGTGCTGCGCATATAACTCCATAACCTTTCCCCATACCCCATATACATATAATATACGCGTATATAACTCCATCTAGTCATGGGTCAATGTACATGTATAAATGAATGCAATGCATATGAAGTAAGTCAATAAGATCTCTCGGGATGTCATAAGATCAATATGCCTTTGATTAATATCACGAAATAAACTTTATCACTTATGTATTTCTGAGACCCATGAACATATGATTTAATAATAGGACATATGGGGAATCAAGAGCATAGGAAACCCTAGTACTTCTAAGAATAAAGCCAATTGTGAAAGCTGCTTGTTTGCTCATTTCGTTTTATCTTATGGATCATGCCAAAAGGAAAGAAGGGATAGCCTTAAAATACCTTATAGAAATCTGTCCAATAACAATGCTAAACTCAGCTAACTACACCTTAATCTACAACAACAAAAATGATGCTATTGTCAAGTTACGAATGACTCGCTTATTTATATAAAGAAAGTAACATAATCTGTAACAAAAAATGGGCAGCATTTCCCCTGATTTTCCTGCTCCCTCAAGCCTACTATAGGCGAGACAACAACACAGTTCAATCAGTAACTCGAAAACGACCTAACTACAATTAGGGACCTTTAATACAAAAAAATCCTCAAATATACCATAACACACCAAATCAACAAGTTATCAAGTAGCCTGAAACTACAACGACGAGCGACCAGCCCACTATCCTACCATTGTGACGACCCGGTCAGTTGTCTCGTGGGTTACCACTCCGTCTTCCCCATTTTCTATCTCATTATGTTGCGTTATCTGTAACCAAGTTGAGAGTTGAGTCCGGAGTGAAATTGGTAAGAAATGAGACACTTAGTCTCTTTCAAGAAGGGTTAAATCGGAAAAGTCAACCGCATGTTGACCTATGAGTTAGGAGGCTCGGATGTAAATTCTGACGATTCGATTAGTTTCGGGAGATGATTTATGACGTAGGAGTGAAATCGGAATTTGTTTCGGAGATCCCGTGTAGAAGTAGGCTTGAATTGGTGAAGTTAGAATTTTGGCGATTTTCGATTGATAGGCGAGATTTTGATCTGAGGGTCGGAATGGAATTCCGAAAGTTGCTGTAGCTTCGATATGTGAATTAGGACTTGTGTGTAAAATTTCAGGTCATTTGGACGTGGTTTGATTGGGTTTAGCTCAAAAGAGCGACTTAGAGGATTTTTGAAATCCTTAGGCTTGAATCCGACGCGAATGGGTGTTGAGAGGTTGTTTTGAGCATTCCAACGTGGTGGCCGATGCTTTAAGCTGAAAGGCAGTGAGCATGGGGAGTTTGGCATACATTCCAGTTGGAGAGAGACCTCTCGCAGTCGATGTCCAGACCTTGGCCAATAGTTTTGTGAGATTAGACATCTCGGAATCCAATTGGGTAATGGCTTGCGTGGTTTCTCGGTCTTCGTTATACGATTGCATCAGGGAGCGTCAGTATGACGATCCCCATTTGCTTGTCCTTAAGGACAGAGTCCAGCATAATGATGCTAAAGATGTGACCATCAGCGACGATGGAGTGTTGAGGATGCAGGGCCGGATTTGTGTACCCAATGTGGATGGGCTCTGAGAGTTGATTCTGGAGGAGGCCCATAGCTCACGGTATTCCATTCATCCGGGTGCCGCAAAGATGTACCAGGATTTGAAGCAACATTATTGGTGGAGAAGGATGAAGAAGGATTTTGTGGGATTCGTAGCTCGGTGTCTCAACTGTCAGCAAGTAAAATATGAACATCAGAGGCCGGGTGTTTTGCTTCAGCAGATAGCTATTCCCGAGTGGAAATGGGAGCGGATCACTATGGACTTTGTTGTTGGACTCCCACGGACTTTGAAGAAGTTCAATGCTATTTGGGTGATTGTGGATCGGCTGACCAAGTCAGCGC